>CABFOV010002385.1:29605-45394 GCA_902141375.1 Timema poppense | reverse complement strand
CGTCTTACTACCCGTTCGGGTTATACGCACTTACGCTAATGTGTAATGGTAGGGTGATTGTGAGATGAAATGGAGGACCTACAGTTTAACGTGGAATCCGAACCACGGTGGAGGCCTGGCATTCCCCACATTCACAAGATGTCTTGTCAGAGGTGAAGGAAGGGTTTGGTAATCAGATAAATCTGTGCCGGGACCGAGGATTGAACCCCAGCCGTCTAGATTTATGATGATTTGCAAGGCAAACCTAATATAGTTGACTATTAAGAAATCTAAGTTTCTATTAATTGATAAACAGATCTTGGAGATTAATGTCACGATGGATGGGTTTTTTAACGATCGGGTTAGGTAGCGAAACAAATCCACCCTGAACGAAAATGACGAATGCACTTAACCAATTTTTCCAATAGTAGAGTATGCTGTCTGCTTGTATCTCACCTTTTAGGCGCACGCACAAAGATAAAATAGGTTGGCTAAGATACTATTATTATTTAGCACCGCGTCTTACTACCCGTTCGGGTTATACGCTCTAAGTACTAATTACCCTAATGGATTAGGAATTGGAAAGGTTGAATTAGAGGAAGTGAACCCACATTTGCGTGGAGGGAGAGTGGANCCCCCAGTTCACTCGACCGAGATTCGAACCTCGATCTCCCCATCCTCAGCATTCGGGCTCAACACGACTATCACGCTAGCCAACTTCACCACCGAGGCGGGTGGCTAAGATACATGTGCACTGAATAATTAGTTGGTTGGTTTGTTTTAGAATTATGATTGGGTCTTCCAAGAAGATGTCGCGCAAAACCGATAAATTTAAAACAATGTCATGTCGCACCGAGCAGACAACACTGATCTACTGTGATTGATTAAGAGCTCATCACGTGACAGCGTTTTTACTCTGTTCTTGTTCTACGGTGAACGTGTGAATCCTCATTAGGGGCCGTCCTTAAATTACGCAAGGGTTTTCGGAAAAGGGGGACAGAGGGGTTTCAGTATTATTTTACTTTTATATAGGGAGAGGGGTCCAGAATCCATCATACGAAAGGTTATTTGATCAATGTTTATGGTGAGACTAAATCTTTTATTCTGTCAGAAAATAAATATATAGGCCTATTAATGATAAAACTACACTAACTCTTATTTCATTTATGTACTAATGTACTAACCCGCTTCAGTGGCCGCATGGTCAAAGCTGACCAGACTGTCGATTACGGTGAAATCGAGAGTCAAATCTTAGTATAATGTATTGAGTTGTTTTTTCCTAAATTGATATTCACTCTCCCCTCATGAAAATGCGGGTACACTTTCGATATGTATAATCTCCCTAATCTTTAAAACCATTATAATGTAATAATTACATAAGCGTATAACCCGAACAGGTGGTAGGAGGCTGTGCTAAAATAAATATATAAAATATTTACTGACTGCATTTAAATTATTCTAAAATTTCATATCATTTATTTTATTACAAATATATAAGTCTAAATATAACTAAACGATTAAAATAATATAAGCTACAAAATCAATTGATCCCTTTCGTGGGGTGAAAGGATTCCAAAATCATAAATCATGCACATATTATTCGTCTAACAAAAATAAAGAAAAAGTGAATTATTTTAACTTGAGGAGCTAAACTGCCTGTATAAAATATTAAGTTAAATCTAAATCTTTAGGTGAGAATCTAATTGAGGACATTTTTATTCTTATGTCAATGCCACCGACTCGTCAAATAGAACAATAGATTGATAACTTGAAGGCCTACCATACCATTTAGTAATGTAACTATTATTATTATTTTGAAAACTACATGGATTTATGCCATATTGAGCTCAGTCCTCCAAATTACAATTGTTTTATTAATAAAAAGGGACGTCGCCTGTTAAATTGTACAAATAAAAATTAAGTAAAATTAATTGTTGCATAATTAAATCAATAATATATTTTGAAAAGGTCAATTTACTTTCTGGAGAGCCTAATCTTATATTAAATTTTCTTCACTATCGGCTAAAAATTGACTTTTAACCCCCAATATTTTTATTAAACGTAACAAAATGTGGCATCATAACACTACCAGTAGGGGGATATTTTTATAGTGAAAATTAATTCAAATGTTTTAGTTCTCATATAAAATTGATACAAAATGGTGAATATAATGAAATATGACGCAGCAAACGCGAGGAATTACAACGTACCTAACAGTTAATACTTGCGCAACGACCACACTAACTTTAGATCTTATTCACAACGCATTTAAATCATAGCTGTAGTATATTTTTTATGTGAAATACTCATCTAATGAACTAAATTAATAGTGCTATATAAATGGAAATGTGGTTGATATCATGGCCAGTTATTTAAATGTAATTTATTTGTAAGTTAATTTTATTCACAAACAAAAAGAGAACTAATTTTAAAGCACACCACACCAGAAAAACAAAAACAAAAGAACAACATGTTCTCTTACATTAGAGTGTGTTTATTTAGTGAGTACCTTTTATCTTGGATGTTTTTTTATAACTCTGAATTTGAAACAACTATGGATGTTTTATTCATATCAGGTTATTAAAATAATGCTTTAATTTTTGTAAAAATTGGCGTTACATATATTTTCATTATTATTTGATCACGTGCTTAGTACTATAGAGGGTTATTGGTGTTTGAAATTACAACTAACTCTGAATATTTCATATCCCTGGTTCGAAATACAGGATAAATAAGTTTTTGACACTACTACTTAAGAACAGAAATAGTTTCAAAGCTCTTGTTCCTTGTATCATATATACCATGACCAGGGCCGAGGCTTACTTCTATAAAGCCAATAAATATTATATTAGGCCTTTTAGAGTATCACTAGAGTGACAAAAATGAATCAAGATATATTCTCTTAAATACGTGAAAATACAGTCCAATTTCCGTAGAAAGCTATTTTTAAGAACATTCAAACTATTTAGTGGCAAATAGTGATAGTATTTTACTTATTTATTAATATTATTTGATAGATATTGATAAATATATTAAAAGTGATTGTTTTAGATAACATTAATCACATTAGAATTGATGTGTTAATACAAGAAAGCAAATTTAATAACTTTTATTGTCTAGGGTAATAATTTGACCCCAGGTTAGCACCGAAAACTTAACTCTTAGTATTTAGTATGACCTACACCTCTTTCCCCCTATTCACTGCCCCCCTTAGCCTTTTTTTTTTATCGCCGCGTCTTACTACCTGTTCAGGCTATACACATATTTGATAATTACTGTAATTGTGTAGTGATGAGGAAGGAAGCATTTTAAAGGCAAGATACTCACATTTTCATTGAAACAGAGTGGGAAACAATTTAGGGAAAACCAGCTTCAGTAAGCCCGATAGAGATTTGAACCTGGATCTTTCCTTAATCTGCAAGCCAGTCTAACACTAGAATGGTACTCTAGACCTTTTAGCCACTGAAGCTGGTCAACTCTTAGCTAAGTGAAAGAATAATTATCTTAGCTTTAGTTTCTTAGTTTGTCATTATTATATTCCATGCGTTTTAACTTAAGGAGTATTTGTTTTTTGTAATGGCTTAATCTATAGTTTAGTAAAAAGGATAATAATAAATGCACCTACACATTAGAATCGAGAAAGAATGGCTAACATTCATTGATAAATTGCAAGTAGAAAAAATCTTCTAGCTTAGACAGTTTCGCGGTGTGTGGTGTGATCGCATGCTGCACCATCGCGTGCGGCGCCAATATGGTGGTCGCTTGAGGCCACAGGCCTTCCAACCACGGATGGGTTCAGTTGTGTTAGTGATGGGCAAAATCGAGTAATTCTAAGAATCGAGTAATTACTCGATTCTCTTTAAAAAATAATTGAGTAAACGAGTAAAATTACTCGAGTAATTTTTAGCGAATCATCTACTCGAATCGTCCCGTGGCAATCGGTTGGACAGCATTACTCGGGAGTCTTGCGTTGGGATTCTATACTAATGAGTGACACGTCAATAATCTCTTCCTGTAGTAGTCAGTCGACACTGACAGAGACCTCCACCCCTTTATTTTCAGGTTTCACCTTGCATGCAGTCAATATGAAAGTATGCGCTTTAAGAAGTGTCTCACAAAAAAAAAAATGTTTTGTGCTCTTTTTAATAAAATAAACTTTTCTTTATACAATCATGTCAAAGAAATTGATAATAATTGTACCTTTTTAAAAGCGAAAACAGTTTTTTATTTTTTATCTTATTTTAATTTGTTTCAGTTTATAAATGATCATATTTTATTTAGGAGAAATTATTATCAAAATAATTAGTTTTGTTATATTTGATTGTGGAAATAAGACTGCCGAGGTGCCGGGTAAAAAAAAAAAAATCTAGTAACTTTCATTGAGTACTTTTAAAATTATTATTATTATTATTAGCACTGCGTCTTACTACCCGTTCGGGTTATACGCACTTACGCTAATGTGTAATGGTAGGGTGATTGTGAGATGAAATGGAGGACCTACAGTTTAACGTGGGATCCGAACCACGGTGGAGTCCTGGCATTCCCCACATTCACAAGATGTCTTGTCAGAGGTGAAGGAAGGGTTTGGTAATCAGATAAATCTGTGCTGGGACCGAGGATTGAACCCTGGCCGCCAGCACAGAAGTCTGACACCTTACCCCTAGACCGCCAGGTCACCGAGTACTTTTAAAAAGAATCGGAAATGAGATACGTTTAGTTAGCATGCTTTTCGATTGTGTACTTTACATCTGCGAGTAATTTGTATTGAGAATTCATGTGCAACATTTAAACCAGAAAGGGTCATTTTTGCGTAGCAGCAGAAACTGTTTATGAAAAATGAGCCTTTAAGGGAATATGCCTTTTAAATGGTAATAGCATGGTAAACAGTCCAGCCAATAAGGTCGATTCTTACTTAGCTGGTAAGAAAAGATTAACTAAAAGAATAACAAGGGCCGAGTGAAGTTACTCGAGTAATCCCGGAAGAATCGAGTACTCTCGATTACACAACACAATCGAGCTACTCGATTATTTTTACTCGATTGTGCCCATCACTAGTTGTGTAGTCGCACGCGGAACTATTAGTTGGGATACAGAAAAAAAACAAAATTACTCCTAGATAAATACTGCTAAAAACACATTTTGTGGGGTTTGTGTGACCCAAAATACAAAGACAATAGGAAAAAAAGGCAAAATATGGGCACAACTATCTTTTAAATTTGATTATCCGGCAAAGGAAGTCAAATACAAAGTGAAAAATTTTGAAAACAACTTTCCACAGAGACAGAAAGAACTCGTGAGGAATAAGAGGGTACACTACACACAAAATCTCTAAATAAACTGACTCGAAAATTGAATCAACCGGTCGCACTCGGCGTAAATGGGTCGGCAGCGTGCTGCGTACGAATCGGGATTGCGCCCAGCGTTTGTTTGCGGCAAGCAACTAGGTTGCCACTAGTTGCCTCAGTGGGATGCCACCTTAGGCAACGCTTCTCAATCTTTCCCCAAGACTACCCCAATCGATCATCGTTCGATGCACACACGAACCACCCACCTTAATATACCACCCCCCTGTCACTTGTCGCAGCAGGACCTTTTCTGATGAGAGTGTTTATCAAGCAATAAATATAACATTGTTACACATATTACACATTTTACAGTCCAATTTTCATTTCTAAATTTACCATTGAGTCATATAATTGGTCACTTTTGTTATTAATGAAATAAAATTAAATAACACTTACAATGTAGTTATTATTTTATGAATATCGGCTCTTCGAACAAAGTTAAACAAAGTTAGCCTGTCAATATTATACTCTTCTTTATCTCACTATTTTATTTTCTGATAAAAAGAAATAAGTATTGGAGGCATGAAAAAAGACGACCTTGAAGATTATGATGAGTGTTTAACGCGTTATGTGCGCGGTGCCTCAAAAATTGTTATGTCTGTCGTCAGGGTCTTGTTTTGATTTTGATTGAAACTTTCAGAATAGGTTAAGGTGCGGCAGAAGGGAGTGCAAGTGTTTTTACACTTTTTATACAATTGCAATTTTTTGGCCAAAATAAATTTTTCTCCAGTAGCAACATAGAGTTTAGTTTTCTGCACATGCTAATATCAACATATATTCATATAAGATTTGATGATATTAGCATGTGTATGTTGCTACTGGAGAAATATTGGATTTATTTTGGCCAAAAAAATTTAATGCTATAAAAACTAAAAAATTACTCGCCCTCCTATCTGCCGCACCTTAATATTTATTAATAATACTTAGCACCGCGTCTTACTACCCGTTCGGGTTGTAGGCTTAAGTAATAATTATGCTAACGTTATAGAAATTGGTAAGGTTGAATATAGAGGAAGTGAACCCGCATTTTCTTGGAGAGAGAGTGAAAAACCATTTAGTAAAAACCACCCCAATTCATTCTAGTGGTATTTGAACCTCAATATTCCCGTCCTCGGCAGTCTAGCTCAAAACTAAACTAGCACGTTAGTTAAATGTGACATAACGATTTTGTTTGAAATGGATATCTGGGAAGTCATTACATGATAGTACAGTAAATATAATTTGAGGTTAGATAACTGAATAATTCATTTTGAAAACTTAGGCCCAATTTTACAATGTCATGTTATTCTATTCGTTAGGGCTTAACATGAGGTTAAGCGATAACGACCACTACTTTTGATTTTACAATGTTTGATTAGCGCTAATGTTCACGTAAATGTGCTCGTAAAGTTAACGCGAGGTCTACCTTCCGGTTAGCAAACATAAAGTCCACATTAACAACGTTAAACACTCCGCCATATTGTTTTCAAGGCAATTATTGTTATTATTAAAGTGAGGTTACTTTTATTTATATTATGAAATGGCTGATTTATTGTATTATTATGACTACTTTGATTAATTAATTCAATCAGCAACATTTCCTCTTCTTTGCTAAAATTTACACTTCGTTCGCGTTTATGATTCTCAACAGACATTTTAGCAGGAAAATAAATACGATAAAATATAGCATATAACCTCAACAAACTCGATATATTGAACTCGTTTTGATTGATTTTTTCATAACAGTTCCATAGACGTTGTAATGACTTGTGTATATTCTCTATGGTCAAGTTAGGCCAATCAAAAGCTTTGACACAAATCTAGCGCTCCGAGAAAGTTAACGCTAAGAACTAATGGAAGGCACCTATCCGTAATTTAACGCGCACATAAAAATAGTATTGTAAAACGCAACGCTAAGTTTAACCAACGGTTAGACTTTACAAACGGTTAAGTTACGAGGACTTTAACGTGACATTATTATGTTTTTATGAGCGAACCATCTGGCACACCATGACGGACCACAGTTTTATAACCACGGTCTAGGGCATCATTCTTGCAATATACTGGACTGACGATAACAGATGGATCGGGGTTAGAATCAGGGTCGTGTGTTCTGAGGGAGGTTTTCCCATGATTGCTTTCCACGGAAAATGTGGCTGCACTTCCTTTAAATTTAATTTTAATGATCCCTAACACATTAGCGTAGTTATTTCAAATACATACAACCCAAGCTGATAGTGAGACATTATGCGATAAATATATTTCTACAGACATTATCCAGACTTGAACCAATACCCCTCAACAGGTTGTCAGTTTGCGACACTACCGGCGCGTTACAAGCCGGGTTGTTGTTCCACCAAGTGGCTATCAGCTCAACATGTGAGCATACATTCTCACACTTTTCAACAAAAATAATGATAGTTTTTAGCTTCAGTGATCACATGATGGGTGGTCTTACCGACTCACGATCTGCGCCAAATAAAATATATATATACATTTATTCATTGAATTTGTTTTTTCCTTCACACGTTATGTTCAAATATTTCATATTTCATGAGAAAGATATACATAGTTTTTTTTTATTAAAGGTCTTTTTTGGAGTGATATATGTTTGTTCAGTATGTGGACTTAAGGGCCGTCTCGGTGAGCAGGTGAGTGACGTGTACACGTTTCGCTTAGAATAAACATTTAAAATAAATGATACGGTGCACCGAACAGACTTTCTCTCTCCTTTATCTAAGAATGTCGACATTTACTTGAAACTCGTAAGATATTTGAAACGAAATAATAGATATTTTTGAAGGAACACGATGAGAAAATAGAGGTTCATATTTCACCAAAGATAATAAATGAAATAATAAACACTTTTACAGAAACAATAAGGAAAAAAAATCTATGTCCGCCAAAAAATATATAGCACTCAATTCATCACTTCAAAGAACACGATTCTTTTTTTTCAAGTAAAGTATATATTAGCTTGGAAACTACTGGTCTTATGAAATATTTTCCATATAAAAGTTTCTGATTTTCAAACTTAACAATGTTAAGCTATTTAGTATTTGAAATAGTCGTGGAGATACGATCAAAATAGGAAATTTCCACTTAAATAAAGTAACCTCTGTTATTTTCAAAGAAAATGATAAATTGCCAGTAGGTCTGTAATGTTAAACAGATTTGAAATTTAATCAAAATCGTTAGAGAGCAATTTTAAGAAAATTGTTATCTCTTTTTACCCTTCAGTACACTACCCCTAATTTTAGGGCTAGCTAGATATCTAATCCCAAAAACCCACTGGGAGAAACTTATGAAAATCCTAGTAACCAAGTTATAGCCCAACCAGTATATTTTTTTTTTGCTTTAATCCAAGGTACAGACAGACATACAGATCAATTGATAGACATACATATTGCATCGCAAAAAAAAACCCATTTTAGGTCGTCATTTATTAAAATTTTGATTTAGATTTGTTTTATGATCACAAGACTTCTCTCTCCGAGTGATCGAAAGAAATTAAAAAAAGTATGACGAAATTTGATATATTTTCTCCCTCTTATATATTGTTTGTTGATAGGAAAAACAATATTAAAAACAGTGTTTCAATAAACTATCCTTTTATAATTGTAACTCAGAAAATAAACATTATTCTGATAGTCATATCAGACCATCTTTAGATTTAAATTCTAAACAGAATTGATATAGACAACTTTTTTTATATTCGAATTTTAAAATATCTTTAAACTAGCATCAATTTTTTTAAAAATAAATATATATTCTTACGTGTCATGTAAAATAGGCTTTACAATCTAGTTACTATTTCTGAGCAATATCAATTAAGCAAATTTAGACATAAATACCTGAATAAAGACAAATTAAAGCAAGTTATCAGTAAGCTACGCTTATAATTGTATCCAAAGCACAAGTGATAAAAATTTTTTACCTTACAAAACACTCACCTGTTACTCATTTTGAACCATATCGCTATAAACTTTTTGAAAATGATCGTATTTTCAAAAATTAGTCATTAGTGAACCACTCTTAATTTTAGGTATAGAATCAAAATTACAATTTATCCTCTAGTTGTGACCATAAAATATAAATATATAATTCAAAATAAATCCATAAAATTTCTTCAACTGTATCCCGGGATGCAAATAGACATACAGAGAGGTAGATAGAATCGTAAAACCCATTATCTTTAGTTACAGATAATCCTCATGATTACAATACTTTCACCGTTAGGGAAATTTTTTTATTTTTTATTTTTAAATCAAAAAGTTGAACATTGACTAGACTAGATAAAAAAAATCCTATATATTATGCCTTTTTACGTATTTCACCTGTGAAGTAAGTATTTAATGAAAGATCACATGTTGTACACAAAAATACAATATTATTATTATTATTATTATTATTATTAGCACCACGTCTTACTACCCGTTCGGGTTATACGCACTTACGCTAATGTGTAATGGTAGGGTGATTGTGAGATGAAATGGAGGACCTACAGTTTAACGTGGAATCCGAACCACTGTGGAGGCCTGGCATTCCCCACATTCACAAGATGTTTTGTCAAAGATGAAGGAAGGGTTTGGTAATCAGATAAATCTGTGCCGGGACCGAGGATTGAACCCCGGCCGCCAGCACAGAAGTCTGACCCCTTACCCCTAGACCACCAGGTCACCAAAAATACAATAAAACGACAAATATTTGTTAAGCTTAGTGATCTTAAAGCACAAATAATGCAGTTGTAATTAACGAAGGGACATTATAGCCCTTATGGATCTAATGCAGTCATTTTTCAATACATTGTGTGTAATTCCACAACACTAAGCACGTAGACAGCCGCCGTTTCTTGCGCCCTAACACCAAGAGACGCTCAGCTGCAGGAAATGGAGTGGAGACCCCCAGAATCACCGCAAAGAGAAATTACAGAGTAGTTCTAGAATCTAGCCTTTTGCAGGATATCAAGATTCAACGTCGTAGTGCTTACTGGAAAGATACCTACACAAATACCACTCAAGAAATTGGGAAAATGTATAAACAGTTAGTTGAAATATTAAAATTAGTTCCATACTACATCACTAGCAAGCACTAGCACGGCGGTGGGACTACGTATGAAAGAATAATAATAATAATAATATATTCCATTCATTCAAATCCGACTCAGTGGCGTAGTTAGCTAGCGCGTTGGTTTCGTGTTGAACTATACTGCCGCGGATGGTAGGATCAAGGTTTGAATCTCGTTCGGGTGAAATGGGGATGGTTTTTCCTATATTGTTTTCCACTCATCCTCCACGCCAATTCTTCTATATTCAACACTCGCAATTCCTAAACCATTAGCGTAATTAGTACTGAAGCATATAGCCTGAACGGGTAGTAAGACACGTTGCTAAATAAATTAATAACATATTAATTCAAGGTCTGCTGTTAGCTGGGAGAGGAAAGAATGAGGAACGGAAAAGCTTAATATAAGTCAGGAAAGCATTTATTAGGGTTTGAAATCTTTAGCGAGCTTTATGGAAAGAAATTCATTATTAACTAAGAAACATCAGTTTTGTTTTCTAAGCTAGTGACTTCATGGTGTAATTAGTTAGTCAACGCAACTAGAACTAATCTCTAAACTTTCGGTGCTTCACTTACTATGCATACATAAATAAATTACACCGCGTCTTAATACTCATCCCGCTCGGGCTATCCGCAAACTATAAGATATAAAAACAAAATATGAATGAGATACACGGTTTATACCCTATTTATAAACGTTACATAATTTATCTTTTTCTAATATTATTATTATTAGCACCGCGTCTTACTACCCGTTAGGGTTATACGCACTTACGCTAATGTGTAATAATAGGGTGATTGTGAGATAAAATGGAGTACCTACAGTTTAACGTGGAATCCGAACCACGGTGGAGGCCTGGCATTCCCCACATTCACAATATGTCTTATCAGAGGTGAAGGAAGGGTTTGGTAATCAGATAAATCTATGCCGGTACCAAGTATTGAACCCCGGACCCTAGCACAGAAGTCCGACACCTTACCCCTAGACAACCAGTTCACCCTTTTCTAATAAATTAAGCCTTTCTAAAATAATCTTCTTTCATACAAGAATCAGAAGAAGTATAATTTGTAGTTCATAAATATCTATAACAGAATTGTCATCAATCCAATTTAATTTAATTTTTAAGAAACTTGAGAATCTTCACTTAAATACTTTTCAATTCGATCTATTAACTCTATTAACTTATTTTAACCATACATAATATCTTTATGGTATATTTTCTATAAGATAATAATAATATTTATCACAGTGTCTTACTACCCGTTTGGGTCATACGCTTTAAGTACTAATTACTCTAATGGATTAGGAAGGTTGAATTAGAGAAAGTGAACCCGCATTTGCGCGAAGGGAGAGTGGAAAACCATTTTAGGAAAAAAAAAACAGTTCACCCGACCGAGGTTTGAATCTCGATCTCCTCGTCTTCAGCAGTCAAGCTCAACACGACTAGTGCGTTAGCCAACTACGCCACCGAGGTGGGTATTTCATAAGAAAAACCTTATCAATCAAATAAAAAAAATATATATATATATATATATATATACTGCAACCATACATATTTGTAGTTTTATAATTATATCTCAATTAAAATGAATTATCTTCACCCCACTTTCCTTCACTAAAGTGTGTGGACTGCTTATAAAATAGTTATCCTGATATTCAGGCAGCTACATTCTACAATCGCTCAGGTTTGTAAACATTAAGAATGTAAAAGTTTCAGTTGTACAAAATTAATGTTCCCACTCAATATATCCTTCCTTGCTACCAGAATAGTTTCAACCATTTTCACTAATTTTGCTATCCAGTCAAAGTTGGCTACAAGGTTAATGGTTTAACCTCAACCATATGTAATTAAGAGGTTTTATTTATTGACACGTCTTACGTTTTACTTCCAGGCGAATGTTATGCATTTCCTACTGATTAAATCTATAATATCTGGCTAAGTCATGTGTGGTTTGGGAGTGAGTTGACCGTTAAACGTATTCGGTTCCCTTTGTTGTTAACTTAAAGACCGAAACCATTTTAAATTTTTTTTTTTTATTCTCATTTATTAATATAATTTCATTAAAAAAATCACTGTAGTTATAGTTAACATAAAGATAATGGGCAATTCTACATGTGTAACTTCAAACACACATTGTTCGACCTTAAAATAAATAATTAATTTTATAGTTTACTTGGTTAGTTTATTAGTTATATCATTTTAACATATTTTTGTGGATACAAAGGGGCTTTAGATATGTTTATGTGACCAAGCGATATTAGGAAGTAAAATAGTTAAGCAGAAATAATAAAATTGACGTTGGAACCGGAGACGCTAAAATTTAGAAAATGATATTTTATTAGACTTTTATGAGTATAATAAATCTTCATTATTATTAATATTTAGCCGTTATATGAAAGAAAAGATCAGGCCTCTTTTTCTTGAAAACTGTTCAAGATTTTGATAGCATTTGTTGATAACTATATAATATATATTAAAAAGTAAACCTTTATAAATATACATATTTTTTTAGGAAGGTTTATGGTAATTTGGATTATGAAATATCCAAAGTGGAAATGTCAATAACTATGTGCAGCCTAGACCATGTTAACGTATTTTAAACATGAACAAATGTATGTTTGTCATCGTCACAAAATACGGAGTAAATATTAATTTAAATATAGATTGATATAAAATATTTTTGTGTATAGGTGTATTCTATAATCATTATTAATTTGCATTAACTTAAATTTAAACTAGATAAGAAGTATACAATATTTACTATTGCGCCAACATTTGCTTAAATAATCTATATAAAACAATCTCCAGTACAGCGATTATTAAAATAACATAAATAAGTGTTGGTTAGGCTTGCGTACAACTCACTTAATCATCTTCCTAATATTGCGTGAGCTTAAATTATTTTGAAAACAAATCTTTTTGGTTAAGTTATTATTCATAGGGTGTGTCGTTTGGATCCACCCCTCATGACAAATTTAAATGAAACTTTTAAATAATTGTTTGTATTATTTTTCTGGAAAATACATGCATAAACATTTTCAATCAAATATACTAATCTTTATAATAAATGTATACTAGAAAAATAGATAGATATTTCTCGAAATAGCCAATAAAAAACACAACTACATGACCATTCTTTGATGTCATGCATTTTAACACTGGAGTAATTACAATACAATATTGGTATTACCGTCGCCAAATAATTTATTTTATTTAATATGGTAAAGTAGGTGACCGGGTGGTCTAGGGGTAAGGTGTCAGACTTCTATGCTGGCGTCCGGGGTTCAATCCTCGGTCCCGGCAAAGATTTATCTGATTACCAAACCCTTCCTTCACCTCTGACAAGACATCTTGTGAATGTGAGGAATGCCAGGTCTCCACCGTGGTTCGGATTCCACGTTAAACTGTAGGTCCTTCATTTTCATCTCACAATCACCCTACCATTACTCATTAGCGTAAGTGCGTATAACCCGAACGGGTAGTAAGACGCGGTGCTAATAATAATATGGTAAAATTGTGGAAGCTAACCTCTAAAAACACTGGTGAAGTCATAGGACCTAACATATTGCATTATATCGAGTTGATGTTGAGCTTTTTTAAAACACTTTTATTAAAGTGTTTGCCAAATTAAGGCACGCGGACCCCAAGGGATGTACCACACATTTCAGGGGTCTGTGCAACATGAGTTTTATTAGTTAAATAAATGGTATATGAGATTACGTATGATAGTAGTGAGGATGATAATTAAACTATCTCAAATTTTGGTGTGATATAGACCTTTAAAATACTTTCTTTCCCTCTGTTGTTTTTCTAACTATTTTTAAATTGGTTTGATTCAGAAAAATCCACACTTTTATTAATAATATAAAACAGTTTATGACTATCAATTTTGGACAAAGTCGTTCGTGTTAATAAAAAAAAATATTATTTGCTTTCTAAACAAGTAATCAGTAAATTTATATTAATTCAATATTTTTAATAAAAATGTAATTATTAATGATTAAAAATTTAGTTGATTATTTTCAATCGAATTGCTAGAGCTATCTTGAGTACATTAAAATTAATAAAATAGAGTCATCAATAAACTACCTTCAAATGAATTTTTTTGCCTAAATTCAGTATTGTTACAGTTTTATTTGTCATATCAAACACATCCCAGATCTCAAATTTATACACTATTGTTAGAGCCATTTTTGAAATATTTTGAATTTTCAAAAATTCACCCATCAGCAAACTACCCTTAAAAATTGTTTACCTATAAAACAACTGCATACATATATACATACATGTTCACGATTACAATACCTTATATTTATACGAGATAGTAAACTCATACTCGAAACAAAAACTAATAAAGGCCTATAACGACTTTTTTTGTATAATATATCATTAAAAATAAATCATTTCAGATACGGATACGTTTTGACGATATCGTGAATCGTCAGGAACAAAGTATGATAGAGGAATATAAGTAACGTATAACAAAACGTCCCTTTCTGCTGGCCTTGATTTCTTTATTGACGTACCTTGAGTTGAGTGGTGCTTGGGCAGAGAGAATATATTGAACAAACATTTCTCTATGTAACTAGAGAGCGTTGCTTGGAGATCAGTAACACTTCGTTTGAGATGAGAATTTATTATATCCATGAGTGCACATAGTTTCAAAACAATGACAATGACAATCAAGGTCAGACGCAAGATACTCAAGGACTTATGTGCAACACACATCAACCTTTACTAAATATAACACTTTTATAACAATTATAAGCCCGTAATATTATCACTATTAGAAATTTAACCCCCCTAAAAGATTCCACCTACCAACAAAGGGCCTCTACTTGCCAGAAGGCTTAGACAAACTCCATCACTGTTCTTGTTACCTTTTGGTCATGCCATGTCAATAGACAAGGTATACACCGGACCCACAGCCCCAGGTTAAAATGGCTGCGCTCATTAGGAGAGTTCATTCCTTCAACACGGGTATCGCTAGATGCCATCAAGGGGCATTAAAAATAATCGTTTTAAACTTGGTATTTCTAGAAAGAAGACACAAATATACATCTCGAATCGCGAGTAAATTGGCTTGTTTCCACAAAGCAAGGTTCAGGTAGCGAGCCAACCCCTCTTCACATTATATTACTTCACAGAAAGTTCACGCAGACGGTCCATTACAATTACAATGGTCACTTTATGATGAACATGTTAAAAGTGAGCCGTTTAACAACGCCACATTTAGAAGTGCTTTTATCACTGATACTAGCGAACCCCAGTGTTGATGGACTCAACCTGGCTCAAGGAGCGCAACAAAATTTTCGTAAGGGTGAGTATCTGGTGTATCCTTGTCTGTGGCCATGGCTCGATTCCGTCACGAGAACTCAAGTAAACTCAAGTATTTGATCGGCTACTATCACGCACTGGCG
>CABFOV010002385.1:16672-27090 GCA_902141375.1 Timema poppense | reverse complement strand
AATCTTTCTTTTCTCCACGTGAATCTCTAGTACTCTCCTTCCTCTATTCTCCTACAACAAACGTCGTGTGAGTTAAAAATGGAATAAGGTAAAGGAACTGAACGAGTAAAATGAAGGAAACTAAAAGGGACCATTTCCCAACAATTCAATAAGCGTCCTTATAGAAGTTCACTATTGCTCTACAAAAGACGATCAGTTCAAAAGGTCGATTTAACAAGAAATAAAATAAAGTATATAAGGCTACGTTAGCTAAAAGCCCCATGTGCGTTGCTCGTTTTTAATAAGTTGAGAAACTTCTACTTAAAAATTATGTATCTTTTTCTCGAATTAACTAGTCATAAATACTACTAAATAAGCGATATACACAGGGTCTACATTCAGTTATTGTAAGCATTTTTTGTTTGATGAGATACTATTAATTTTATAACTACAACAACAAAAAAATTGTTTTTAAAATTGTATAATCGTATTGGTGACCGGAAAAAAGCGCAAACGATAACACGCACATGAAAATTGCACACAGAAAAACCACACGGTGATAAATACTCACAGGATGAAAACTCATACGTAAAAATGCTCACAGGGAAAAATGTTCAAACGAAAAATGCTCTAACGAAAAAATGCTCAAACGAAAAATGCCCACACGATAAATGCTCATAAAAAAAATGCTTACATGGAAAAATGCCCACACGAAAAAAATTATAACTCAAGGTTAATTTTTAACAGAATGCAAATTACTTGTGAAGTGCACGTTTGATTTATTCTTGTACATTCATAGAGCTTGAATTCACTTTTTTGGGTATTTTTGTTAATTTAAAGTATTTTTTTGGAATTGCTAGTGTCATTTTATGGATAATTTTTTTGACACATTTTAGGTCGTCAAAATCTTGGGCCTGGTATAACAACATAACCAATGTTTACAAGTTCTTAGGGTTCAAATAAAATACAAAAATATATCAAAATAGAGTTATATTTAATGGTTATTATACATTTAACTTGGATCTACATGCTGGTGTAGTTTATTAAGTATACTACTTATTACATAAAATAAAGATTATTACTCTAAAATATATATACTGGAAGTCGACATTTTAATATGAAGTGTTAACCCTTGGGGACCCAATATCAATATTTTTACTTTCTCGCTACCTTACAGGTAGAGCAAGTATTGTGAACATAAAAATAATCGAACTCAAAATTTTGATGAATGTCGACGTTTCACGATCCTCCAAATCCTAAAAAGTTGTTTTCGCAATCCCGTCTGTCTGTCTGTCAGTTTGTACCTCTAGCTAGAGCCTAAACTATTTTACTTATTGGGCTAAGACTCGGTATCTAGTGTTTTCATACGATTACCACGAGGAAATTTCGGGATTGGATATCCAACCCTAAAATTAATGGTAGTTTTCTTGAGGGCAGAAAGATAAATAATTGATTATATC
This sequence comes from Timema poppense, assembly GCA_902141375.1. Classification (NCBI taxonomy): domain Eukaryota; kingdom Metazoa; phylum Arthropoda; class Insecta; order Phasmatodea; family Timematidae; genus Timema; species Timema poppense. The sequence continues at coordinate 25,651 of CABFOV010002385.1, read as the reverse complement.
ACAATTGGCTTTAACGAATTTGATTAAATTTCATTTCTAAACTTTGACCAATATTATAAACTAAATGGATAGCCTCAATTTTTCGTCAAAATGACTTTAAGGATTCCGGTCTGATGCGTAAATTATAATTGAGTAAAAGTCCAATTTCTCAGAATCGACTATAACAATTTTGATTGAAGTTCGCACCTAGGTGTAGATTAAGATTATAAACAAAATTGAGGTTTTCATTTTCCCATGAAAATGACTTTTAGGGTTGTTCTTTACAGAAGCAAAAAAGTTTTATATCTCCTCAACTATTTGAAATACTAAATAAATTATTACTGTAAAATTTTAGTACTAATGAAAGTAAAAATCTTTGATTGAAATACATTTTTATATAACAAATAGTTTCTGATATATTGGCAAATATATCAATATAACTTTGTGGGCTTTAGCTGTGAAGAGATACTTAAATTCAAACGCAATAATTCTCTAATGCCATAGAGTAAGCAAATAAGTAAGTCTCTCAATAAGTTTATGTTTTTCCTTTAACCTCTTAAGGCCCGTTGACACGGTATTAGTTGACTAATGCAAGTACACTAATTTGGCTGCGCGCGCACAGCTTGCACCGTGTAAATAGTCCACTTGCAACTGAAAAAGTTGGTCACCTTCCAACTTTACTAATGCAAGTAGACAATTCAAAATGGTGGCAACTAAAAATTGTGTGTGGGGGGGACGACGACACTTGTTTGTGGAATATTATGAAAAGGATGAGTTTTTGTGGAATTTTAAGCACCGGATTTATAAAGATAAGAATGCGAGGGATATTGCACGGGAGAATATTTGTAAAGTGATTATCAGGCGTACATATTCTCAAGAAGTGTCCAAAATAAAATTTTACGTAAATATTGCAAATGTGCCTTTTGAGAGATGTTATTATTTAATATCGGTAAATAATTCATCAAATTTATTCGTGTTATCGGCAAGTAAGGTATGAATGTCCGGTGATTTTTACACTAAGTCACCGGCAAGTTTTCCAATCTACGTATTTAACACTTTAACCAATCTTTATAAGTTTTAATCAATAATGTTCAGCCCATACACTTCTAACACTTTGAAGTAATGCTTTGGCAACTTGAATAGATACAAAAAATAATATTATTGTCTCATAGAAAACCAGATAGTTTATATTCAAACCGATCTACAAATTAATGTATGCCTATTATTATTATTTTTAAATATTTTAGGCCTACCTAGAATTTAACAATATATTTTGTTATTAGTATACCAACATTTAAAACAGGGTAGAAAATTCCTGGGTTGGACCTATTTAAAAAAAATGCCCTACCGAGTTTGGTTGTATTGAGATTTATTGTCCTTATTTGAGTTTAATTTTATTTAACATGTATTCTAAATAAGTTAACAAATCAAGTAAAATAATTTAATAACCATTTGGGATCAACTAAAATATATTTTAATGTATTAAGGAACTAAGAAATATGTGACATACTAATCACTAACTTTTTTATGTTGTCTATATAAAACATTTTTTTTAAATAGGTCAACTAATTATGATAAATTGCGTTTATTGAAAAATTGAAATGTATGTGGCCGCCCATACTTATTCACACTTACTAGCGCCTAACACATAAGCGTAATTAGTATATGCATATAATTTACCCGAAAGAGAAATGAGACGCAGTTATAAAAAAAATGGCTCCAATAGAGAGACCAGTTATCACCACTCTTCATTTTCAGCCATGTTTTTATAAGCGCTACTAATACAAGTGAAAAATGCGTGTCAACACAACTAACATGTTAGTAAGCTAATATCACTAAACTAGTCTACTAACACCGTGTCAACGGGCCTTTAGGGTTAGGGTTTGTACAGCACAGGAGTGAATCCAGGATTTTCGTGAGGGCGGGAGGGACGTGGGTTCTCCCATCGGGATCGAGTCGGGGAGTGGGTACTTCAAGAAATTTTGACATAAAAATACTTCAAACTTTGAAAGGAAATCATTGAGTAATTTTTCAGTGTAAAGCTAAACTTGAGAATAATTCTCTAATAAAGGGTATAACACGAAATTTGATATTAGTATTGAAATTCATTTAAAGCAAACAATAAGAACATATTTTGTGATTATTAGGAGGGAAATAAGATTAAACATTTTAACAATTAACACGACAATAAAACTATTAGTGACTTTAACATTGATTTAATTGTTTTAATTTCTTGAAGGGGGGCGCGCTCCCCCCATGCTCCAATCTTGGGTCCACCTCTGTTATAGCAATGATTTATCTCTCTCATTTTATACTCAATAGTCAATAATTACCTATTTTAATGGTAAAATTTTATAAAAAGAGATATATAATAGTAATGCGATAGCCATAATATATGCATCCCTTAATAAAATGTCGATTATTTAAACCGGAAGTCAAAATTTTAACACGAAGTGTTGACCCTTGGAGAACTAATATCGATATTTTTTTATTGATCCAGATGTACAAATGAAGACGTTAATTCTTTGGAAATAAAATTATAAAATTTATAGCCGTGAGTCAAAAAAATTGTTTATAATTATAGCACAATCTTTTCGCGGGCTCACTAGTATATTTTATATTACGAATTTTTAGTAAATATTTACATTTTTAAACACAAGATTGAGAAAATCCATGCGGAGTTCCATACCATTTATTTTTATAGTGACATACATACCACAGATACTAATTTGGAACAAAATAGTTAGAGCTGCTTTCAAAATATTTCGAATTTCTAAAATTACTCATCAGTATATTGCGCTTCAACTATTTTTACCCAAAAACCAAATATAAGATGTTATCTCACTTATTTGGGAGATCAAACTTAGTTTGTACAACAATTTAAATCAAAATCGTTAAAGCCATTTTCGAAATTGGAATTCAATAAAAGCACTCACTTAATTTGAGGGCTAGGGTGGAAATGAGAAGAAAATAAAAATCCAGAGGTATCAACTTGTAAAAATTTAATATCAAAATTTGGGTATATATATATATAGACAGACAGACAAGGGGATCGACAGAATTGTAAAATGCAGTATTTTTACTTGTTTAATTTTTTCATTTCGATTTCGATTTTTTTTACGATTACAATACTTTATTTTTTTGATGAGAAAGTAAAAAATGAATGGGGGCATTTGTCTCTATGGACATTTATCCGAGTGCGCCCTTTTAGTGTGAGCTATATTTCCATGTGCATTTTTCGAGTGAGCATCTTTCGTTTGAACATTTTTCATGTTGGCAATTCTCCGTGTGGGCGTTTTTTCGTGTCGACCTTTTTCCGTGTGGGAATTTTTACGTTTGGGCAATTTTCCCTGTTGGCATTTTTCCGTGTCAGCATTTTTACATGTGGGCATTTTTACGTTTGGGTAATTTTCCGTGTAGCATTTTTCCGTTTGGAAATTTTTCCCATGTGGGCTGTTTTTCTTGTGAGAATTTATAGTTGTGGGTTTTTTTCTGAGCGAAGTTTTTCTGTGTGCTTCTTTTATTTGCACTTTTTTCCTAGAATAGTATGTACTGTATATATGAATCAAAACTTAAATGTATATTTTAAAACAATCAGACATGATTTTTAAACTATTATTAATTAATAATACATATATAAATAAATTTGACTACAACCACTCTCTTCAAACTCTTTTCCAAATCCCACGAGTCTCGTTCTTGTTTTGTTTAAAAGACAATGAAATCACTGTTCAGTTTTCTAATGTAATAATGTAATATCTATTCGCGCATGAGCCTGTACCTTAACATCTCTGTAATTAATTATGACGGGGCAATGCAATCAAATTACTCGTGAGTTTTCATGATTTCTACCTTTTTTGATAAAAGTTTCCAATATAGAGTAGGATACAGATGGGAATAAAGGTATCCCTACATAAAAAAAAACTAATTTTTTGAGGTCAAAATTTATAACATTTCACTATTATTAATTTTATTTTAATAGTATTGGTGACCTGGCGGTCTAGCGGTAGGGTGTCGGACTTCTATCCTGGTGGCCGGGGTTCAATCCTCGGTCCCGGCCAAGATTTATCTGATTACCAAACCCTTCCTTCACCTCTGACAAGACATCTTGTGAATGTGGGGAATACCAGGCCTCCACCGTGGTTCGGATCCCATGTTAAACTGTAGGTCCTCCATTTCATCTCACAATCACCCTACCACTACACATTAGCGTAAGCGCGTATAACCCGAACGGGTAGTAAGACGCGGTGCTAATAATAATAATAATAATAACAATTTATTAGTATTAGTGCTATCAATTAGAAATTGATAATTTCAGATAATATGATTTGACGAACTTGATTAAATTAATTTTAGTATTTTTTTTATCACCACGTCTTACTACCAGTTCGGAATATACGCTTATGCACTAGTTACTCTATTACTGTGCTAAGGATGAGTAAAGGTTTAATTTAGAGTGTACCCACATTTGCACGTAGGGGACAAATTATTTAGGAAAATCTCTCTCAGTGAACATGACCAGGATTCCCAACCCTATTCCCGTCAAAGAATCAAGGGCGTGGAAATGTGCGGGTCCGGGTGGTTCAGACCTTTGGTGTTAACTGAACCCCCTGAAATGTGTTTGATGACCCTAAAGAGGGGCTCAAAAATACATATAAATTATTATTAGCACCACGTCTTACTAACCGTTTGAGCTTTACGCCTAAATATTAATTATTATTATTATTATTATTATTATTAGCACCGCGTCTTACTACCCGTTCGGGTTATACTTACTTACGCTAATGTATAATGGTAGGGTGATTGTGAGATGAAATGGAGGACCTACAGTTTAACGTGGGATCCGGACCTACGGTGGAGGCCTGGCATTCCTCACATTCACAAGATGTCTTGTCAGAGGTGAAGGAAGGGTTTGGTAATCAGATAAATATTAATTACTGTAATAGTTTAGGAATTGGGGAGGTGGAGTCCAGAGGAAGGGAACCCGTATTTACGTGGAGGGAGAGTGGGGAACCTCTAGGAAAATTCACCCCCAATTCGCCCGGCCAAGATTTGAACCTTTATTTCCCCGTCCTCGGCAGTCTACCTCAACACAAAACTAGTGCCTACGCCACCGAGGCTGGTTTTTATACTAATACAACAGTTTTAATTGTAAATGTCACCAACCAAATATTAGTTAATTATTATTTTAACATTCACCTTCAAGATACACCTTGTAAAACTTCCGAATATAAAACTAGCTTCGTCAACATTTCAAATACTGTATTTCTTTTCTCATACATTCGTATAATATTGAAAAACAAAGGACGTTTTTTGGGCCGTTGGGCATTCACTCAGGTAGTGAATATAGGAAGGATTATCAAACGGATGCCAGGAAAGCTTCCAGAGGGAGAGCTCCTATTAATCTCCCTGGGGACACCATCTTCTCGTCTATAGGAACGGCCCTAAGGCCCGCCGCACAATGGACTGAGAACAATCACAGCAGAGACAGAGGGAAGGCATAGCACAGGAAGAGATTTCTGTGAGACTCCGCACATTACAAGCAGGGCAAGCATAGCACAGGAAGAGATATCTGTGAGGCTCCGCACATTACAAGCAGGGCAAGCATAGCACAGGAAGAGATTTCCACGAGGCACCACACATTACAAGCAGGGCAAGCATAGCACAGGAAGAGGTTTCTGAGAGGCACCGTACATTACAAGCAGGACAAGCATAGCACAGGAAGAGGTTTCTGTGAGGCACCGTACATTACAAGCAGGGCAAGCATAGCACAGGAAGAGGTTTCTGCAAGGCACCGCAAATTACAAGCAGGACAAGCATAGCACAGGAAGAGGTTTCTGAGAGGCACAGTCACATTACAAGCAGGACAAGCATAGCACAGGAAGAGGTTTCTGTGAGGCACCGTACATTACAAGCAGGACAAGCATAGCACAGGAAGAGGTTCCTGTGAGGCACCACACATTACAAGCAGGGCAAGCATAGCACATGAAGAGGTTTCTGCAAGGCACCGCAAATTACAAGCAGGACAAGCATAGCACAAGAAGAGGTTCCTGAGAGGCACCGCACATTACAAGCAGGGCAAGCATAGCACAGGAAGAGATTTCCGCGAGGCACCACACATTACAAGCAGGACAAGCATAGCACAGGAAGAGGTTTCTGAGAGGCACAGCACATTACAAGCAGGACAAGCATAGCACAGGAAGAGGTTTCTGTGAGGCACCGTACATTACAAGCAGGACAAGCATAGCACAAGAAGAGGTTCCTGTGAGGCACAGCACATTTCACAGGAAGGGAATTTGGCAAGGCACTGTTTATTGAAACTATTTTAGAAATTTTCAATAGAGTTGAGCCTTATCGAATGAATATACCGATGTTCAAGTACGATTCTTTATTTTAACCGTCAAAAGTAAACCACCTTTCTTTTATTAGTTTCGGCTAAGTGCTACAAAATAGCGGTAAATCGTTTGTTTAGAATTGTTTATTATTATTATTATTATTATTAGCACCGCGTCTTACTACCCGTTCGGGTTATACGCACTTACGCTAATGTGTAATGGTAGGGTGATTGTGAGATGAAATGGAGGACCTACAGTTTAACGTGGAATCCGAACCACGGTGGAGGCCCGGCATTCCCCACATTCACAAGATGTCTTGTCAGAGATGAAGGAAGGGTTTGCAAAACATATTGTAGATCAATGTAACAGCTGGGGTGTAAAGGAGGGTGTGACCTTTTTGTCTTCCGGTAAAAATTGTTGCATACACACACGCACGCACGCACAAAGCACAATTTATTTTAAAGTCTTATTTGTCAATAATTTTGACCGATAAAAAAGGTCGATAATGTGTCTGACAATAAAAACTTTACCACTCAAGTAATTCAGATCGGTATCAATCTTGACCTTTGTGCACGTAACTACGTGACGTAGGCGTAGAGGGCACACTAAAACTGTGCCACTACTACAACCAGATAACAGAACAACTGTCAGAAGTGGAGTTTGTAGCTTATGTACAGTAGCCCCATGGCTTCTTTGGTGCTGACTGACAGCTCACAACTAACTTCTGACAGTCAAAATTTAGGTATATACCTAATTTTTGACTGTCAGAAGTGACAGTTGCTAAACACATGTTTTTGAAGATCATCTGGTTCGGCGTAGGGATATTTAATTTGGTCGGGTAGCTTTTTAAAGCTGTCAGTCAACACCAAAGAAGTCATGGGGCTACTGTAGGTAGGTTTACTACCCTTCCACAAACCATTATTTCAACATACCTAACTACTCAATATATTATTGTTTAACTATGAAAAGTTTGAAAGAAGGAGCAGGGTTGGAGGAGGGGGGGTGCATACCCCTAGAAAAAATGAGATTTCTATGCCCTTGCAAAGAATAGCGAGTTTAATTAATTTTTGTAAATCTCAGGTAGTGTTTTTACTTTATGAATCCTACCATATTTGTTCAAACGATAATATTAGAATTGTATCAAATTCAGTAAGAGCATATCTTTCGTTTCTACGTGTCATAAGAAAATATCTCATATTGAGATGAAGTACGATTGAATGACACATGAAGCGAAGTATTGAGAGAGAAGTTCCCCTTTGAGAATATTATCATAAAAAAAAAATAAGCAAGCAGTGTGATCTTTGAAACTAATTTGATTTTCCTTCATGACATTTCCAGTTTATACATATTAAATTGTCTTATTTCAGTCAATAAAAGACCGGCTCTTTTAAATAAATAGTATGGTGCACTGCACAAACTTTCTCCCCCTTTATTAAAAAATAGACATTTACTAAAAACTCGTAGATTAGTGAAACAAAATAATAGGGTTATACAATGTTGTAGAGACACTACATCAAAGATCAAAAATGAAATAATATACACTGTTGCTTAATCTACGGCGCTAGAAACTAGGAACAATTACATACAAATTGAGCAAAGAGAAATATCTTTGTTCACCAAAGAGCATAAGAGTCGATTTCATTTTCTAAATTACAGAGTATATATATTTGCTTATAGCTCAAAAACTGTTGGTTTTATAAAAATATATTTCAACCAAAATATTTATATCTTTAATAGCACTATAACCTTACAATGATGGGTTATTTCGTATCTAAAATAGTTTCAGAGAAATGATCAAAATTTTAAAAAAAAATCCCTCATGTAAAGTATCGACAAAGTCATTTTCATGAATTAATGAGAATTGACATCCTACTTATTATAATAAATAGTGTATAGATCCAATCAAGCTCGTTAGAGCGAGTTTTGAGAAAATATATTTCTCTTTTTTCACTTTAGTAAACTACCCTTAAATTTAGGTTAAATATCTAACTCCAAAAACTTATCCAGGGGAGCTTATAAAACCTCCAGATACCAAGTTTTAACCGAATCAGTAAAAAATTTTAGGCTCCAGCCCGAGGTACAGACAGACAGACAGATGGCATTGTGAAACACTTTTGTTTGTTTCATTGGGTCATAAAATGTCGACGTTAATCAAAATCTCGAATTCAAATTTTTTTTACGATCACAATAATTTATCTCCGAGGTGTTGAGATAAAGTAAAAAGTTGGAGCTAGAAAGTTAATGTCTATAATTTCAAATCAACTAATTGTTGAATTAACTTAAAAGGTTTAGTGAAAAGAAAGTTCCATCTGCAGCATCCCCAGCAGACGTGTGTGTGTGTGTTGTGTACACAAGAAACAATCATATTTTAATAACGCAAGGGAAAAAAGTGTGTATGCAAAAACCCCGCATTGCTGTACACGCAGACTAAACGTCAATTTCATTTAGTCTGGTTTTCCGGTGACGGGGATGTCAAAGTTAGAATACCGGGCGTGCTTACTAAGTGGTGTTTTGGTTTCATGCTCGACCTTCATTCAAATTAGGGTACATTTAGTCTAAATTCTAATTTATTTAGGAACCCTATTAGTGTAAATATGACAAATCAATAACCTGTAAGGATTCCTTTAGAGTGTGATGTAACTAATATATAACATACTAGACCCTT
>CABFOV010002385.1:0-10409 GCA_902141375.1 Timema poppense | reverse complement strand
CGGAAGGGAGGGGGGTGGGGTGGGGGTATCCCGATTTAAGTTTGGCCCCCTTTTAAATAATGTAGACATGTGCTAATATGATGGGATTCAAAATGTTTCAAGCTACCAACGTGTTTTTTTCAGGCGTAAAAAAGCCCAAATATAATATATGACCTCCGTTCAATTATTAAGTATCTCAGCCACAACTATGGTCACGCATAAAAAGAAGCTAAACCACGTTCTCACGGTGTGAATACTGTCACCGCTGTCACCGCTGTGACAGTGAGCGATTGTTTCTGCCACGGCCATGTGTGTTCACACAATGTACTGAAACCAATGTGATAGTGTGATAGGGAGTAACTAAACCACCGTGAAAATTGTGGATTCTGTGCAGGCTGTTGATTTAGCGGGTTGAACAACCGACTGTTGTCGAGGTAAATAGACCTACGGAAAATAAACGGAATGGACAACACCAAGAGATATCCTGAGTGCATCAAACACGCTGTTTAATATAAGATTGAAGATTTTCAATCGTTCTCCAATTTTCTTTGGATTGATCAAGACACTGTCGCGCTAAAGTGCTAGAAGCCTGTTCACAAGGTGCAAGTGACTTGAGTTAGTTGTTGGTACTGCCGCAGCAGAGCTACTGTCGAACTATCCCACATCAAAATGATTTGATTAATGCATTTGACAGTGACAGTAATATCTGTTCATATGGGGACAGTATTGTGACAGTTGATGTAATTATAAAAACAGTCACAGTTTATTGGCGTCGTGTGAATGAGGCTTTAAACTCTCCTCGTAGGGTTTGCCTGTGATGAATATGTCAGGGTTCTCATCCAAGATAGGTGTGTGCTATTATAATAGACTATTTACAAATGCCTTTCCAATCTTTCTACATGCAGCTGGGGGGGGGGGAAGGGGAGGAGGATGTCTTAATGCTACCCTTCACATGTCTATTATATTATTGTAACCCACCTCGGTGGCGTAGTTAGCTAACCCTTTGGTCTCGTGTTGACCTAGACTGCCGAGGACGGGGAGATTGAGGTTCGAATATCGCTCGGATGAACTAGGGGTACTTTTTCCTTAATGGTTTTCCACTCTCCCTCCTCGCAAATTTGGGTTCACTTTCTCTATATTCAACTCTCCCAATTCCTAGCCCATTGGCGTAATTAGTACTTAAGCGTATAATCTGAATGGGTAGTAAGACGTGCTAACTATTATTACTATTTTCATTATAGACTAAAACTAAAGACTTAGATAGTGATTGATAATAAAGATTAATGAGAAAGAAAAGTCTCAAAAGTTAAATTAAAGGAAAGTGAAATTAGTGCGTTAAAATCATTTTACAATAAGAATCTTAGGTTAAATAAAAACATATAAAATATATGAGTCAAAGGGGGGCTAGTAAAATGAATTAAAAATATATGTTTGACAATATTTATAAATAAACCTGCAAGTCAAGAATCTAACAAAACAATAGGTGTAATATGGTAATAACACTTATAATGAATTTTGGCTTAATTAAAAATAATAAGCTAAGTATAAACAATTAATACAGTTTAAAAAGAGTTAAATATAAAGTAGAATAAGAACATAAGTAAAATAATTATATGAAATATAACGTGATTGAAAAACGTAGCTACGAGATGGTCATACAATATTAATTGATATAAGTGGAACCATTACACATTAGCGCAAGTGCGTATAACCCGAACGGGTAGTAAGACGCGGTGCTAATAAAAATAATAATAACTTTGCCTGTCCGCGTAGCTTAGTGGACCGAGTAGTCGAACATGCCCCTAATTTGATTCTGATGGTGCTGATGGATAATTCATCATAATATGGAATTAGTAGATATCTAGCTAGTAGGGTTGGGTGTGTATTGTTGGATGCACACATGAAGAACCTTAAATGAAAGTCTTAGCTTTACTAAATTTTTACATAATAGTCTAACATAATCCACACATTTAACTTTATAAAAATGGTATTCATTTTAAACTTGTGTTGTGTTTAAACTATGACACATTTAGATTGGTTAATTACCTTAAGATTGTTTCTAGTTATTGTACGATCTATTTACCCTAAAATAAAACAAGCTTACCTATTTTGCTTAGTTCTGCTATAGTAGAACCTGTAAGAGAAGACCACAATGTAATCATCCTCCATCATGATGACGTATTTACAAGTCTATACAGTATTTCATTAGTTATTAATTATGGGTGTTTATAGAATGTGGACACATTATGCATTTAAAAACTACCTAAAACATATAACAACATATCATTTGGCATTGTTGATGGGTTTAAATATTTAGGAACAATTTTAAATAGCGATACTGATATTAAAGTGGAAATTAGGAAAATAATATAGTCTGGAAATATGTTACGTCTTATTCGGTCAGTATGACATTTTGCCTGCTGTCAAGGAATGTACAACAATAGTTTTACTGGCGGTTTTCTATGGTTGTGAAATATGTTCTCTTACCTTACATGGAGGACATTTTTTTGGGTTGTTTGAAAACAAGGTGCTTAGAAAGATTTTTGGTCCAAAAAGGAATGAGGATACTGGGGAGTGGAGAATAGTTAATAATGATGAGTTGTATACCCTGTACTCATAAAGATACATTGCTAGGATAATCAAGTCTGGTATATTACCGTGGGCGGGACATGCAGTGCAAATGGGAGAATCTAGAACCTTTTTCAAAATACTGACTGGCAAACCTAATGAAAAGAGACTGTAGCCCCTTTTTGTCCTCCAGGACAAAGGCAGGCATACAAATTCACAAAAAAGGGGGTGAATTAATATATAGTGAGCTGATAGGACTATTAAAAAAAGAATATATTATTGGATAATATATACGCTCATGTTTCCAAGTAATTCATTCTGCATCATTGCGGTAAACCAAAAAAGGATAGATCAAAAAATGATGAATCAGCAAATTACTAAACAACATTAGCTAAATTGAAATTAAATTGAAGTCAACAAGTTGGAAATCAATATATAAAAATTAGTTTTATTTATAAATAAACGATAAGTAATAACAAAGAGACACGCATGAAAAATGTTTATCAAAAGGATATATATTCGAGTTGTTTTCAATGAAGATTATATTATAAGTCAACAACTTTCCATCATTACATTTCTATTCCACTAGTTGGGAGAACGTTGAATAGACACTAACAATTATACCCTAATTCCCTAAAAAGACTAAATTATGTAGTACAAGATTTAACATATATAAACTTGAGTCAACTGGACGGTTTTCGCGTCATTTATTTTAGTTTACTTTCCAATAGTCAGAAGGAATTGGAATAGATAGTAACATTTCTCTCCAGATAGGACTAACTGATATAGTACAAGATTTTACACAATATAAACTTGAGTCAACAGGACTTTTTCCACGTAAATTATTTAATTTTCAAATCATAAAGTATTATTATCATGGTAAATAAAATTAAAGCCGAAAAGAATTTTGAAATACAAATAGCAGAAAGTTAATTTAGTTTTTACATTTTAAAATACGCAGATTGGTCCAAGATATATATCCTGCCAAGAGTAAAGTGTCCTCCAATCTCCCAGCGGTATTTATTTTATATATTTACTCAGAGTGGGGGAAGATAGGGGTTACATACAAGACATTAGAACAGACATTTAGGCTAAGTGGCCGTAAATTCCCGGTAATTTTTTTATTAGACCAGATGTCTTAAATTCGAATATTACTGAAATTTCAATCTAAAATTATTACACATTAATTTTAATTAATTATTAGTTCTTTTAAAATCAAGATACGGAAATGCCATATTCATATTATACCTCTCATGGTAAACGAAGTGTAAGTTTATCCTTTTTAAATTTCCAACAGATCTATTCTGTAACATTCCTACTATAATATCAGGTGTACTATCCTATATTAAGTTAGTTTGCAAGTCACGTGATAGTATAGTTCATAGAATTAGGAATATTATGTTAATTGCTTACCCACACCAGCCCACGCGTGAAAACCAACATAATTATCCTTTAATATTATATCAGCTTAATTATGTACTTTAGAATTTGACAAAACTTAAGAAAATACTAAGTTATCTACTTGTTTATAAAAAATATAGAAATAAATATTATTAGTGATTTTAGGTCTATTCGGGACTATATTTGCTTGTGTTTCATAAAGGATAACTAATTATATATTTTTTCACTAATGGCTACCAGAACCACAAATAAATTTTAAATATATTCAGTAAACAGAATATTTTGCGTATTTACTACTCTTCTCATTACTGTTGGAAACTTAATAGCATTCGAACCAATTTACAAGTTCATTCACATGTGACAAATGATTCATTATATTATTTATCGCGTATAGAAAACCAATAAACAATTTATCAGTCAAACGTCACATCATAAACAGATTTTAAACTTAACCAAATGTCATAGTTGATCCAGAAGAGTTTTCGTTTACAATTCAAAATAATAATGTGCCCCCTTTTTAGCTTTTAGTAAATAAAACACACTGCGGGTATTAAGGGGTTTTAGAAATACTGACTAATTAATCATGTAATTGAATGGTAATATATCAACTTTAATGTATTTTATAATGGTCTTTTGAAAATGGAATGTCTATCAATTAATTAAAGACCAAATATATATATTTTACTAAAAGAACTAATCCCATACTTTTACGTATACATTATTCAATGATAATACATTTCGCTCCCCCTATATAAATGATCTAGGTGTTTTGGACAATAAACTCTACTTTAACTATCATGTTAAGCATATATTATCCCAATCATTATATAATAGGCCTTATTAAATTTATTAAGGCGTCATTTAAGAAAGTTGACAGTTTTTTTATGTCCGTACTATGCCCTGGTTAGATCAAAGCTAGAATATGCTACTGTTGCTTGGAATAATATACTCTCTCAGGTTGGAAAATGTTCAAAGAAAATTTGTCGCTGCGTGCTTTGATTAATTATTTACTAACTAGATTTATTATGATTATGAAAGAATTCGAAACCTCTTAGGGCTCCAAACTCTCTACTCACGTAGACTTTATTGTGATGCCCTTTTTTGTTTTTAATATTCCTAATATCAACATTTCTTGTAAATTTTCCCTTGATTATGTAGGTATACATATCCCTTCCTCTTCATCCAAAATTATTTTCTCTCAACAACACTTACAAAATTAGCCCTTTAGGCCATTGTATCAACAGCACTAGCTCCAGATTTTTCTAATTAGACTTTTATCATAAAAGAAAAGCCAAATTTTTAGAGTTATTTAAGGACATCCCTAGTAATTACTCTGCCTCGAATAATTACATTTACTTTATTCTGATTTATTTTGTGCTTATTGTTATAATTTTTTTTTAATACTTACACTTTTACTACTCTTAAGTTATTTATTTATTATTTTTATCAACGATTATTAATAATTGTGTCATTGTTTGTTGTAATTGTTCATCAGTATGTATAATTATTTATCTGTTATTGATTAGATTATTTTGTTAGTATATGTGCCTGTCACTCTCAGCTTGATTATGTAGCTTAAATATTGACAAAACTTCAGAAAATACTCAATTATCTACTTGCTTATAAAAAATATAGAAATAAAAATTATTAGTATTTGTAGTTCTATTCGGGATTATGTTTGCTTGAAAGACATACCTATTTATATATTTTTGTACGAAAGGTGTACTTGTGTACTTCTCAGTGCTGGCCTGTAATAGGTCTCACGGCTATTGGCCAGCATTATAATAATAATAAAGGAAGTTAAAATTATTATTAGAACAAACATATATACACTGCTTAGTGCCATATCTCTAATTATTAACCTTATGACAAAATCTTTCAAGTAGCTAAAACCGGAGATGAGTAAGTCTACTCTTCACTAGTAACCAAGTTAAGGAGTTGTGGTAAAAATTTGAAAATAGAGTTTAATACTTTCTTAAATTTATTTTAATTTTAAATATAATGATATTATATAAAAAGTATTTTGATAAATTCTGGCAAAGAAATCATTTTATAATTTTCATATTTAACAGTCTACTGTATTTCTGTGAGTAAAATATATACTAAATAACATTTTTGTGGTAATACTACACATATTTTACCCCTGCTCCATCCCCCCATGTAAAAAAATTATAAGACAATTTAAATTAAAGAGGTTGTTAACCTCACGCTCTTATAAGTAAGTAATATACATTTTTATTCTCCTCTTGGTTGGATTCCAAAAAGAAAATGAAGCATTTGATAATATTAATTTACGGTAATGTATATTTATAATGGGTACCACTTAATAAAAACGGTTTGACATAATAAACCAATATATTTTTTTAACCAAACTTGTTATATCAACAAAATCTGCGTTTTGGCTATGGGAAAATGAATTTCTAGCATCAACACTAAAAAAAAAACTTTTTAGCAATGTAGTCCTAATTAACAACATAAAGCATACTAAGTAGAAAATTAATATTGTCTGTGATAAACTTTACACAAACAAAAAAAAATAATTAAAAAACATTCATAAATGGTCGTTTTAAAATAATAGGTACTTTTAAATAATAAAGATTTGTAATTTTTTCTAAATAAATTACATCCTATCTATTTCTGGAAAGTATGGAAATGATTCAATATAATATCAACCAATCTATAAAATTTATTTAGAACTAAAATATAGCTTTTTTTTAATTGAGGAAATTTGATTACCAAACTATTATATATTATTACTAAATACATTAATCATTACTAGCCTATCTCAGTGGCCATATAGTCTAGGGTGCTGTTATCTTACTGGAAAAGACAGCTTTTGACGGGAGATAATTGTTCGATACAAGTCGGGTATATTGAAAGTAGTTTTTCCTAATTGGTTTCACACTCACTCCATGTAAATAAGGGTCACTTCCTCTCAATTAATCCCTCCTCATTCCTAACCCATTAGCATAGTTAGTAGACAAGTGATTAGCCCGAATGGATAGTAAGATGCAAAAAAAATCAATTCGATATAATTTGTTTTTACGTTTGTTTATCTAGTAGACTCAATCTAAGAGTAAGGGATGAACGTAAATTAGTGAAGAAGGAATGATAAAGCAATTGATAAATTAAACTTGGCAAACTACCCAGCTGAGATTAGAAGCTTAACATTTACCTAATTGGATATTGAGTTTATTGTGAGCTTGACCAATTTCGTGGGTTTCAAAATATTAAATACCTTCACACAATAATTATTGTATTTAATATTGATACTGAGACTCAATATTTCAAGAAATAACGTAAATAGTCATTTATATTAAAGTTCTTCTCACAATTTTCTGCCAGTTTCATTCAAAAACCAGTCCATTTATAGTAGCTTTGATGTTATTTTATAATTACAGTTGTAAAATTACTAAAAACATTTACCTACAACTTGTAAAGATGCTTCGTTATTATTGTTTAATTAAAGGGTTGCCAAAAAGTATCTTTGGCAGAAGAAAGTTGTAAAACAGTTGTGTGAATACTGTATGTACCTAAATATTATTAATATTTTAAAATGTGTATAGAAACCCCAACAAATTAATTTCAATTTGATATATCCAATTTATAAATCATTGTCAACTTGGAGCGTGTGCAAGAATTTAATATATTTCTAAAATCTTAAATTGTATTGCCTCTTTTCTTATTTTTTAAACACATTTTTCGTATTTATGAGTGAGAGCCCATTATTTATTATTCGTTCATTTAAACACATTTAAAGATTTTACCAAAGTAAAGAAAGCTGAATTTTTATAAAGCCTGTTCTTTAATTAATTTTAACAGTATCCCAGTCAATAAATATCTACACACAGGTCGTAGATCATTGTAATTACGGCAATTTTTTTAGCACCACTTCTCACTACCCGGTTGGTTTATACATGTCCTAATTGTACTGATGTATTAGGGATTAGGAAGGTTTAATTGAAAAGAAGTTCACCGGCATTTGCGTGTGAGGAGAGTGAAAATAAATTTAGGGAAAAAAATTACAACCGACCGGGATAGAAACCCAGTCACCCAGTCTTTGGCAGTCTAGTCCAACACGAGAGTGGCGCTTTAGAACTCGCAGCCACCGAAGCGGTCTCGTTACGGTTTTGTCCATATGGAGAGGATACCATCTAAATCAATTGAAAAATGACACCTGGACACGGATATTGAACCCAGACATTTGGCTTAGCGCGCCAATGCTCAATCATTAAGCTCTCCAGGAAAAATGACCCTTATTCGATTCTCGCCCCCAAGTGTAATTTTTCAACTAATCTGAATTAATTTAAATTAATTAGCCCTGTGGTTAGATTAATATTATTTACCTAAAATTATTTTTAATTTTATAAAGAGCCGTATTGATAATTCAAATAAATTCTACTTGGCCTACTATTAATTTGTTGAAAGTATCAAGGCTGGTTTTTATTTATGTTTTAGTTTTGTTTTGTACCAGATATATTTGTTTTAATTAACGTATAGTCGGATATTAATGAGCTGTTCTAAAACATATGTTGAATTAATGACAATGGTTTGGCTACTCTTAAGGATAACATTAGTTTAGTTACTAAAAGCTTAAATTATATTTTAAAAATACATACTGTTCATTTTTTTTCCCTCAATCATGAAGGTCTAAAGGGTTGAACTTAAAATCGCAACTAACTTCTATTGATACATGCTTCAGTGACCGCATGGTCTAAGGCGTAGCTCTCGTGTTAGACAACACTAGACTGGTGATGACAGTAAGATCCAGGTTTGAATCCCAATTGGATGTACTGAGGGTGTATTTTTCTAAATAAAAGTTTTTCATTCTTCCTGTACGTAAATAAGGATACATTTCCTCTAAATTCAACCTCTCCCATCCATAGCTCACCAGCGTAATTAGTAGATATGCATATAATCCGAACGAGTAGGGAGACTTGGGGAAAAACTAATAAACAGACGTCGGTGACCTGGCGGTCTAGGGGTAAGGTGTCAGATTTCTGTGCTGGCGGCCGGGGTTCAATCCTCGGTCCCGGAACAGATTTATCTGATTACCAAACCCTTCCTTCACCTCTGACAAGACGTGTATTAATCACATCTTGTGAATGTGAGGAATGCCAGGACTCCACCGTGGTTCGGATCCCACGTTAAACTGTAGGTCCTCCATTTCATCTCACAATCACCCTACCATTACGCATGAACGTAAGTGTGTATAACCCGAACGGGTAGTAAGACGCGGTGCTAATAATAACTATTCTCTACATTGAATTCTATTATTATAACGACGATTAATTAATGTTCCTTACTACAACTTATAATGTTTTTCAAAAATGCATATCAGTTTATTTTCCTTTTAAATAATTTTAAAAAAAATCACTGTCCCTTAATATTTGTTTGAGCTGGCCCCTGGCAACATTAAAAAAAAAAGAAAATAGGAATCTTAAGATTGGTTTTGGCAGATTTCCTTTGGTTTCATTGTTTCCCTAAGCCAACGCGTGTAAATGAAAAGGTCTTTGTCCAGTGGTGTGGTCGGTAATGTATATCCTAGTGGTCAATTCTAGACCGTGAATTATGCTGACAGTTGTCATCGTTTATTAATAGGACTGGCCCGTTACCAATACCATCTTCCATTAAACATCAGCAACTGGCCGTTTGTCCACGGCGATAAGCGTTGTATAATGGCTTTCATGTCGGTGCCGCTTACTGTAACTGTCCATTATATCACGATAAGCATAAATCTATTTACTTTCACCATACGCATATCTAGAATTAAACTTCAGGTGGAGTTAAGGTGGAAATCAAGAGTACTCGCACATATTGACTACTTTACGGCATTGGGAGCTCGAATGTTCATTGACACGCTCAGAAAAGTACGCAACCTAGACATTTACTTAAAAATCGTGAGATTTGTGAGACAAGTTAATAAACATTGTTGCAGAAACATAATGGAAAACTAGACCATTATATTCCACCAAAGAATAATAATTTACACGTTTATGGAAACATTAAGAAAAGAGAAATATTTGTATTCATTAAATAGCATAACAATTCACCATTTTAAAGTATCTCAGTTAAAGATATATATAAAATTTCTTATAGCTCATCATTTATTGATTTTTTAAAGAATATTTTTCAAACAATGTAGTTCGATTTTCTACAGCTTTACAATGATAGGCCCAAGTTGTTTCCTATCTCAAATCATTGTGGAGATATGTTTGAAATAGAAAATGTTTGCTTACCTAAATTTCAGCCACTTTCATTGAAAAATGATAATTTTAATTTTGTTTGTAATGCTAAACAGTGCCTGGGTTTAAAATGTAACAAGATCATTTGCGGATTTGAAAAAAAATTCTTTTATTGCACTTACCTTCAGTAAGCTACCCTTAATCTTAGGGTTGGACATCTTAATTCTAAAAATTACTCGGGGGAACCTAATGAAAACCCTAGATACCATGTTTGAG
>CABFOV010002384.1:73287-86710 GCA_902141375.1 Timema poppense | reverse complement strand
TTAATGTTTTTTTTTCGGAAATGAGCACTTGTGTTGAAACGCGTCCGTTGTCCCTTGCAGTGAGAGCCGGCTTCTTTCTTATACCTTTGCATTCTGTTGTTGTTAATTTACCTGTAGAGAGCTCCGAGCAATTACCCGACAAACGTTCCGCCTCAGAGGATCTAATTGCGTGCCGTGTTTCTGTCCTGACTCCAGCTCACCCCGTGCTCGAGCGCTAATTGCCGACTAGTTAAAATGTCTGGTAATACAAGCCGCCCTGACTTGTTAGCGACATTATCTTGGTATTGTGACTGTTACAGCTGTTTACTTCGAGAGGGAAAGGTTTTGTTTTACTCATTACATACATACGATGTCTCCCTACTTAATTCAGTACTGAATTGACTTGTTGACATTATCTGGGTATCGTGACTTTTACAGCTGTTTTCTCTATACACACAAGCGATATTTCTTTACTTAATTCAGTAAATTTACTTAATAGTAACATTATCTGGCCATTGTGATTGTTTACTTCAAAGGGAAAGTTTTTGAACTACCCCATACGCACAAGCGATGTTTCCTTATTTAATTAAGTACTAAAATAACTTGTTAGCAACAATATCTGGGTAATATAACTACAACAACAGTTCTTTACCACAATATGAAAAATTTATGTTATGCTTTAAAAACACAAGCAATGTTTCCTTATTCAATTCATTATTGAATAACTTTTAAGTGAAACTATCTCTGTATAGTCGAAGCTAATTCGCTGGGTATTAAGCGATAGTTGAAATTACTATCCCAATACGAGTTAATCTTGTTTTGGGGGCATTAGGTTTACTACTCACAAGTTTGGGTCAAGGACGTAATGAAGGAACAAAACAGCTTTATCGGCCATCATAGTTATCCTGACTTTGACACGATACTTAAGGTGGGAGTCTAAGGTACGTGAGAAAAGGCCAATGTTTTTTGCAGTTTTTGTAACAAAAAACCGTTTTACCAAAACAAATAAAATATTACTTCAGTACAAACATAAAAGTTTAATTTTCTTCCCATGGTGACATCAACAGTTGATGAATGTCTGTCCTAAGTAGCGGCATTAGATAAGACAATTTTCAAATGAAGAGAAAATATATTCAGTAGCTAAATTTCATGATACCCTTGAAAGATATTCAAGAAATATTGAGGTCATCATGCGAAGAAAATTAAACCTTATGTTTATACTGAAGAAATATTTGATTTATTTTGTAAAAAAATAATGTTTTGTCAAAAAAAACTGCAAAAACACTAGCTTTTTCTTGCATCCCGAGCCATCCTCCTAATAAATAATAAAATAAACACAATGTGAAGGAGGCTGTGCCCACAAAGTATTACAAAATGGGTGACTGGTAAGTTAACTGCGTTGATTGCGTTTGATATTTTTCACATCAAAACAAGTAGGAGATATTTTTAAACTACGTGGGAATGTTTCAAAAGAATTTACAATAAATATCACAACAGAAATCCAGGATATGTTAATACGGAAAAAAAAAAGTTCATTCTTCTGTTTGGAGTTAAACGTCGTCTGTAATTTCGCGCAGGTGTTTGCAATTTTTTTAAATTACGCTGTCTCAATTTTTCATGCACATGTCACATAAAACGTTTGAAAGTTTGGTCATCCAAACTAATGGCATCGCATTATCATCAAAACTGGCAGGAAATATAAAAGTTTCTTTTAGTCATTCTGCATTGAAAATACATGATGTATTTGTGTTTTCAGCATAGTAACCTTATGAAATAAATGTCACGACACAGTCCTACACTTTCTAATAGCCAATTATAGTTTGTGAAAATATTAAATAAACACTATGTTGGTTATCATATGAAACATCCTTAAGATATAAATGCTAAACAAAATTTCAAAAGCTATCTTTAAAAAAAAAAATTACAATCGGTCTAAAATCGGTCCCACCTATCAATTTTGAACAAAATCATGATAACCGTCTCCGCAAAATGCCAAATTTTCCAAAATTAATATTTAGTAAACTATCCTTAAAATTGTTTTTCCACACACAAAAAAGTACACTGTGTTATTATCCATGCCAAACACTCCCCAGACGACCTTTTTAAACAAAATAGGTGCAGCCATTTTAGTAAAAATTTTATTACAAAATAATCAATCATTTGATAAATATTCTTATTTTGAATGATGGCTAGGATCTAAATAAAAAAAACTCCCGAGGTATGACTATGTAGCATATAAATATCAAGTTTGAACAAAATCAATGAATATGTATCAGATGTAGCACCAGGGTTGGATAAACAGATAGATAAACATACGAAAAAATATGGGAACAAAAAGAATGATAAAACCTATGGATTTTTTCTTAGCTGTAAAAAACTATATCTATCTGATCAAGGTCGACTCAAGTACTTGATGTTCCCCAGGCGAGACTTAAAATTGGCGTGCCAGTGGGGTTCCGTATTATAGTAAATAAACCACACCTGCTACACGACACAAAATAATAATAGGGCACAAAATACCAGACAACAAAAAAAATAGTAAAAAAAGATAAATATAGAATAATTGGAGACCATCGTTCCCCCCTCTCCTTTTAATTAATGTGTGCAAAAATACTATCCCTATTTAACTTCCTTTGTTCTTAATAATGTCCTAAGCTGTTAATTTATTTTCAAAGTGATTCTCTGACAAAGCAACCCCGAATGGCATAAAACCATACAAGGCTAGGGTTGTTAATATATTTTTTAAATACAGCCTAAATAAACCAATAGTATAAGTATGTAAATGTTATTTATTTTGAAATAACCATTAGCCTATTTAATTATATACATTTTTAATTACATTATTTCGGAAATCGCCCCTAGGACTATGTCCGAGACAAACTAGCGCCGCAAGCGTCCAAGCTGTAAACTGTAAATTGGGCGGGAGTGTGTGTGTGTTCGAGGTTGGTAGTCCTGTGTCCGTAGCCACCTACGTCACTGTGTGTTGAATAAGATACATATGAGAGGGTTACGAATTAGTTTTTGTTCGGGACAATCGAATGGGACCGTTTTTATCGTCATAGATAATTTAACAGCGATATTATATCACCCAGGTTAGTCATGTTATGTATTTATCGTTTCCACTCATTAGTTTAAGAAGCCTTAATTTAGATTTTCAGTTTGTCCTCTTGGTTAAGGTCATTCGGCCATAAATGTTGCACAATTTTAGCACGCGTATAGTTATAAACTATAAAGAGGGATTCAATGATTTCAAATAATTACAGTTACAGGGGTCAAACTTAAAATTTTATGATTTTTATGTATTATTTGTTAAGGTAAAGTAATTAATGTATGGGTCTTAAATTTAGTATTCGTATAAGGTGTACACAATTAAATATTCATATTAATAATATACATTATTTTGGCATCACGTCTTACTAGCCGTTCGGGTTATATGCTTATGCGCTAGCTACGACAGTGGTTTTAAGGATGAGGAAGGTTATTTTAAGATAAAGTGTACCCGAATTTGTGTGGAGGGAGAGAGAAAATCAATTTTGGAGAGACTACCTCAGTACACCCAAACGAGATTCGAACCTCGATCTCCCTGTCATCGACTGTCTAGTCTACCGCGATAGTAACGACTTAAACTATGCGGCCACCAAAACTGTTGATAAATATAGGTATTTCAATGATATATTAATAATATAGTGTATTATTATTATTATTATTATTATTATTGATATTATAAGTCTTTCATTGTGTAAACCTAAGTTTAATATGAATGTTTAGTTATACTACATGTTAAAATAGTTCAATAAAATGTTGATGATCGACTGACCAAGTGGTGAGAGTGAACCATATTCTAGGAGACCCAGGTTCAAATCCGGGTGGTGATCAAGAAGATTCATGTATGGATTCATTTTGTTATCTAATTAGTAATTACCTGGAATTTAGATCTGACTGTAGTATTAGCAGTGGCGTGGCGTGAAGTAAAATATAAAGGTGCAATGGGGGACCTAGAGTGAGATAACATATCACCGGTACCGTTCAAACAAGTTCTGCTTAGCCTCGCAGCACTACACGACACGCCAATGAGTATTAGGCATATGAAGCTGAGTCAGTTAAGACGTTTTAAGTTAAGTAAGTTTGTAAGTACGCGTTTCGGTGGCAGCATGATCAAAGGCACTACCCTCGCAGTAGACTAGACAGTCGATGGCAGGGAGATCGAGGTTCGAATCCCAGTCAGGTGTATTGAGTGTTTGTTTTTCACATTCTCTCCACGTAAATGCTGGTGCACATCCTCTAAATATAACATTCCTAATCCCTAAAACCATCAACGTAATTAGTACATAAGCGTATATAGCCCGAACGGGTAGTAAGACGTGGTGATGAAAATAAAGTTTGTAGGTCGTGGGTTGATGAAATTGGCTTGTTTGGAAAGTTGACGTCAAATACGTCAGTAAAAAGTTTAAGAGAGCTGGGTGACCTGGCGGCATAGGGGGTACGGTGTCGGACTTATGTGCTGAGGGTCCGGGGTTCAATCCTAGGTCCCGGCACATATTTATCTGATGGCCAAACCCTTCCTTCCCCTCTGACAAGACGTTTATTAATCACAACTTGTAAATGTGGGAAATGCCAGGCCTCCACCGTGGTTCGGATTTCACGTTAAACTGTAGGTCCTCCATTTCATCTAACAATCACCCTAATATTACACATTAGCGTAAGTGCGTATCACCCGAACGAGTANAATGCCAGGCCTCCACCGTGGTTCGGATTTCACGTTAAACTGTAGGTCCTCCATTTCATCTAACAATCACCCTAATATTACACATTAGCGTAAGTGCGTATCACCCGAACGAGTAGTAAGACGTGGTGCTAATAATAATAATAATAATAATTTAAGATGGCTTCAAATTATATACAGGAGGGTTTACCATATCATACTTATGCATTCGACTATACTAATAATAATAACTTATATAATACAAGCTATCGAACCAAAGGCCTAGGTTTATATAACCCGGCCACATATTACATAGGCTGATTGTGAGATGAAATGGAGGACCTACAGTTTAACGTGGAATCCGAACCACGGTGGAGGCCTGGCATTCCCCACATTCACAAGATGTCTTGTAAGAGGTGAAGGAAGGGTTTGGTAATCAGATAAATCTTTGCCGGTACCGAGGATTGAACCCCGGCCTCCAGCACAGAAGTCAGACACCTTACCCCTAGACCACCAGGTCACCTTCTAGTCGTGTAGTTCTTCTGAATAAAATCGACTGCATTGTTGTGGCTATTATATATCCTTCGTTTCGTAGAAAGCTTCTAAGATAAGGTCAAGCCAAGGTAAGACTCGGTGAACGAAATGTATAGTCCAATTTTCATAGGAATATCCTTAGTTGATTGCCAGAAAAATAATAGAACCTCATGTTTTCATGCGTCAAGTAATGTGAACAGTAGTTTTACCTCGCATTGATCTTTTCAACACCGACAAAGTAACCCTTATAATATAGTAGAATATTATCCATTTTGGCTGCTGAAAAGTGTGTTTGTGTTTAATAAAAGGCCCTTTGTAAGAGAATTGGACTGTAGTAAGCGTTTCCCCCTCACTATCCTGTTCGTCGCAGGATGGACCACTTCAAGTTGAGTGAGGAGCTGAGTAACTTGAATTACTCCAGTAAACATCTGGAGGCTGTGCCAGGCGAGGACCACACTTACATTCTAGAAGCGAGTGGTGAAGCTGGAATTGTCCATTTTAATTTGAGATGCAAAGTTTACAAGGTAGGTGTGAATCCAAGGTGGCCACAACTTTCAGAAAAAATATTACCCCAACTTTAAACCGGATCAAAAAAATCCAAATTTTCCTGACTACACATTCTATGATAGCCAATAATGCAAAAAAAAAAAACTTCATTTCTAACAAATAAATATTTTTGGAATACACTCGCAAATAGAGATTTGTTTAAAACGGTGTATGAATTATCCTACTGATATATAAATAATATTTAGTTTCTGTCGTTACTATTTCAGGCAAAAACTACTACACCGATTGTAGTGAAATTTTGCTCGGACCTAACTTGCACATTAAGTCAATCTATAGGCTAATAAAAAATGTACTTCACTATGGTGGCTAGAAAATACTACTTTTACAAAAACAATTATTAAAGGTGGACACTGATGAGCATTATATACGTATCGAAGATTAGGGAACCAGGTTTAATGTTATTGCATGTGTCGTGGACGTCAATGACGTCATCAGAAACTGGAAACCTTTCACACACGACTCATGAGAAATAAGTTCTTTTTTTAAATAAAATTACATTCAATAATATTTTGTTCCGAAAAAACGCAGTAAAAAAGAATATGTATATTAAACTTAGGTGGGTCACGAAAGTGTGTTGTTCTAAAAAAAAAATGGGTCACTGTTCTAGAAAGGTCTAAGAACCATTGGTGAGGGTCGTACAAGATGGTCACAAACGGCGGCCGCTACACCCAATATCATTGCTGAGGTAAATGTGGGTCTTCAATCCCTCTCAGTTAACTGTTGCAAAATCTCCTCGTTCTCAGTTGTCGGGAGGTGGTGTGCTGGTGTAAGGAGTTACTGGCAACCTTGATGAACCAGCGTTCCGAAACTTGTCTTATATTTGACGGGAGATTGACCAAACATAAACGAGAGAATGATAACAGTTTCCTCGGCAATGATAGCCAGTGTACAGGGAAACTCACCTTTACGTAAAATTGAGTAGAGGTTGAGTCACACGTTCACCAAAACTAGAAAGCTGAAGCTGCCTCAGTAGTGCAGCAATTCTCGTGTTGTAGTTGCCCCATGATACATTGCAAAGCTAACTTAGAACCGCTGATTATCAATATATTTTATTTTCTAGTGGATATACATGTATTTTAATCATTCTCCTGATGTATGTTTTCAAATTATAGCTCTGTGTCGTGGCACAATCCAATATATAGATAGATACACACGCTTTACATTAACGGGTTATTTCTAATCTCATCACAATGACCAACGAAGCTGTCTGCTGGCTTCTGCCTGAACAACGCATGCGCTGTCAAAAGCGCATGCTCCCGCATATTTGAGATGGTTGGCTCTGAGAATTGATTGGTTTTCCTGTGCCGAAAATCTCGGACAGAGCGGATGAAGTAGAGATGAGTTGAACTTTAGCGAACAGCTAACGCCGATGAGGCGGAAATTGTGATTGGCTTAAAGCTCGTCACATGACAACGTTTCTGTTTTACACTAAGAGTTTATCGGCGAACGTGTAGATCCACAGTACGACAATGCAATGTCAAATGCTTATAGCGAGGCCAAGTCCTGAAGACGCTGGACCTGCACGTGAGCTTGTTGGACCCCTTGGACAAGTTGGAGATCCACAAATGGGTGCGGGCCTGCGAGAGACGTGTGGATACCCAGACGTTCCTGAAAGGTGTGGCAGAATACGGGGAACTGTCGGCCACAAGAAGAAACGTTCTCGGAGTTTGCAGGCACGTTCTGTAGCGAGTAATATATGTACGGTTCAATTTTCACTAAAGGAGCCTTTGGAAAGACAGACTTTTTTTTGTGGTCAACATCGTAGTATATTATTAGTATTACTTTATAGATATTGATATATTAATAAGACAACTGCGGATAACCATGCATTTAAGTAATTGATATATTAATAAGATAGCTGCAGATCACCATGCGTTTAGGTAATTGATATATTAATAAGATAGCTGCAGATTACCATGCATTTAGGTAAGAACAAGTGAAAATAGAAATAGCAGTTTTTCTAGATGTAGGATAGAATCCTATCTATAAAACTTGGAATGTAGTACACGGCTTGGAAATTGAATAAAAGAATTTTACATGACGGTTTTTATTTTGAATTATAAGTATTAGAAATATTTTTAATACACATTTTCGGTAGCGTTTACGTGAACATTTAAAGGAATTACCCCAACCCTAGTGTTACGGTGATGGATAAGTTGTAAATTTAATTTCCAGAAGATATAGACTATAAAAAAAAACTTGGCAGATCTGAGAAAAATATATTTTTGTATTGCTTTGATTAACTTGTGTAATATTAATTTTCCAAGTCCCGAAAAAGAACCTCTTATTTTGTTCAGAATTTTATTCAAAAATCTAGCCTAATAAATTATATTTGAGGTCTCTTTAAGTTTAAAGACACACTATAAACTACAGTCATTAATTTATGAAATATTATTTTTCTCGGTATATGCAAGAATTTAAAAGAACTATCAATACCTACAAAATAATAATAATAATATGATAAAATGTTATCAATGTTTACCGTAAAAAAATGTATTTTCTAAATGTTCCTTCTTCAAAAATCCTACTTTCTATTATGTACTTGTCTAGGATCCTAGGTTCCGGGGAGTTCAAACCCTCTGGGGTGAACTAAGAACCAGTGTTTTTGTGTTCTCTGATACTCTCTAGAGATGAATGCTAATGTGGATTGGGCAAAAATATGGCAGATTTGTTAAGGCGGCCACTTACGGTTAGTGTGAAAGTATCAATTGCGGTCAGGCCACAAAGGCTTCAAATACAATGGTCTGTGTCGTTTTCTGGAATTACTTCTCTTTCCTGTCTAAGTTTGTACTCCCTACAACCTTCTCCTACAAGCACCCTTCGTCATGTCAATAATCGGGGAGAGAAAACTAAGAAATTTCTAAACTCAAGGCTATGACGAAATCTTGCTGCTAGTTATCAAATATCTTAACATTTTATAATGTGAGCCTTTCAAAAAATTGCTCTAAGTTATTTGTTAGGCAGGCCGCAACACTGGATCCGACATTTTGCCTTACGACAAGACATTTTGTCTGACAGTGTCGGAAGGTGTCTGATGCCCTCTGTTTAACATGGGGTTAAACTGAGGCCCGCACACTGGCTTCAACACTGTCTTTAGAAGCCTTTCGACGTTTTGTCCTTGTTGGACGAAGGTCCCTCAAGTTTCGTATTTCGACAAGAAACCTTCAGACGGATTGAATTGCGCATGCGCCAGCAGCCGAGATCAGTCACGTGACTACCACATGACCCATAAATGGCGGAAACTCTGCTTTCGTTTGGAAATAGCGGGAATAGGACGAGATATTAAGGCAAATAGAGACAGAAAAACAGACCTCCACACACTGCAACCAATGATACTCGATGTTTTGTCTTTAATTAAATGTCGGATCCAGTGTACGGATAGCCATAGAGAAAGGTTAATTCTAGAGTCCTTTTTCATAAAGACTAATCTCATAGCTTCACAAACATGCTTAAAATTTTGTTGAAAATGAGATGTCACATTTTCACACTTTTTTTTTTTGCTAATAATAAAACTAAACTAAAGGGTTGTTAAGGAAAAAGAGCCCTGTTGGAATCTTTAGATTTTATTTTGGTGTGAACCATATTTTGAAACAACGTTTCGTAGAATTAAATATTACGTTAGAGCTGAACGTCTGCTTGGTAGTTTCCGCTTACTGAGGTGGCCCCCCTTAAAACCCGTAATCCGTTTGACTAGCAATAGTGAAGTCCATGCCACGCAGATCTGTTGGGGCCACGCACTTTTCCATCAGCCGCTTCCAGGACGACGGGTCTTTCAAAGTGCGAGCCTGGGAACCTGTCATGGGGTTAACGCTGTTCGAGGTCAACTGGGTCATCTGTTGGGATGATGTCAGACATCGCATGAAGACAGACTTTGAGTTCGACATACACACCCAAGGTATGGAACAGTGGGCTTGGCTAATCGGAGGAAAATAAGGCATTTGACCCATACCAGTGATCACTATATATATTATCACCACGCCTTACTACCTGTCGGTGACCTGGCGGTCTAGGTTTAAGTTGTCAGATTTCTGTCCTTGGGGTCTGGGGTTCAATCCTCGGTCCCGGCGCAGATTTATCTGATTGCCAAAGCCTTCCTTCACCTCTAACAAGACGTGTATTAATCACAACTTGTGAATGTGGGGGGTGCCAGGCCTCCACCGTGGTTCGGACCCCACGTTAAACTGTAGGTCCTCCATTTCATCTTCACAATCACCCTACCATTACACATTAGCGTAAGTGCGTATAACCCGAACGGGTAATAAGACGCGGTGCTAGTAATAATAATACTACTTGCTTAGGTTATACGTATAAATTATTCTAATTACTCTAATGAGGTAGGGTTGAAGAACGAATTACCCTCATTTTCGTGGAAATAGAATGGGTAACCATTTAGGAAAAACCATCCTCAGTAGACCCAGCCAGGGTTCGAGCCCCGATCTTATCATCCTCAGCAAGCCAGTCTAGCATGAGAGTATGTAACGTTTAAAAAATATAGTGTGATATATTAATGTTTATTCGCCACCATTAGGATGACATTTGTTATGATTAAATTGAGTCAAAGTTTGTTATTCAGTATTCATATTAATTAAAAAAAGAATGCTATCCTATTTTAGAAATTAAAAGTCCTGGTATTTTATAGTTTTTATTATAAGTAGATAAACAGTTTTTTGCTTGATATTTCACAAGTTATTGACTTTAATTTAAATTATGTCATATACACGACAATTCCTGACACGTGAGATTTAGATTCCGGTAAAAACACGGATTAAGATTTACATAAGAGTTTACCTACTCGGCCCCTCGTCAGGAAGGAAATGAGGAGATGCGTACCCTGCAGGGGTAGATCAAGCGACATTTCCTTCTCGAAGCGTCCTAGAAAAAAAGAGGTGCGGTCATCCAGGTGCGTCTGTGTTTACCAAACTTAGTCGGCTTTTTAAACAGAGATGTACAAAGATGTCGCCATACCTTGCAGCTTAACAACTTAAAACAAATAAATCTTACTACCCGCTCTCATTTATAATGTGATTTTAAATACAAATGCGAATAATAAATTATTGGGATGTATAATTCCATATCATTATAAGTTCCCACAATAATAATAGACTCTATTGCCGGTGTAGGGAAGGTCGAAATTCAAATTTCAGTTGGGTTCTTTGAGCGCGACCGGTTTTACAATCCCTCTCCACATTAAAGCACGCGGGTGCACGTTTATAAAGATTCTACCTTATCTTCACAGATAACAACTTCAGCTTTGAGCGTGGTAATTATAAGAAACTACTAGCTAGTAGCTTCTTTATTAAGGTGGGAGTGTAGGGAACGCGAGTTAAGGGCAATGATTTCGAAGTTTTTATAGCAAAATATTATTTTGGCCAAAATAAGTAAAATATTTCTCAAGTAGAAACATAATTTAATTTTCTTCACA
The DNA here is from genome assembly GCA_902141375.1 of Timema poppense. NCBI lineage: Eukaryota > Metazoa > Arthropoda > Insecta > Phasmatodea > Timematidae > Timema > Timema poppense. Next base: position 75,506 of record CABFOV010002384.1, on the reverse strand, counting down.
TGGTGATATCAACAGTTGTTGAATATCCGTCATAAGCATAGCGGACGAGATGAACATCTTTTTAAATGAAGAGAAAAAGTTTTCATTAAATTCCAAGACAACTTCGACAGATATTTAACAATAATTGTTGATGTCACCGGGTGAATAAAATTAATCTCTAAGTTTCTAATACAGAAATATAATTTAATTTTAACAAACAACTGTCTTCCTATGTAAATTGCGAAAAGATTGCACTTAATCGCGTTCCATCAACTACCACCAAAGAGATATTAGAGTTGGAATATATCAGCTGAGAAGTAACTGAGAAATACCAGGAGTATGTTATAATTTCATGTAGCCAATATTGATCCTGGAATAATTTAAACCTCTTTAGATCCAATCTCCTGTGGTTACAGAATATTTCTGTGAGGCAGTGGATATGGAACGGAGTCAAATTAGGCCTCGTGAGAGCAAATGAGGAACTACTTGAGTAAATATATAAAAGATCTTGTTTAGGAAACCGAGATTAACAGCCTAAGGGTTCGTTCGTTATGCTGGCCACATGACACCTTCTAATCACAAATGTCAGCACTATCCTCAATGGTCGGTCGGTATCGCTCTATTGTGAGCTAACGACATGGATTTTTTTTCAATTTTTTTTAAGAATAGCACTTATTCGAGCCTAGATAACTTTTTTCTTTTAAGAATTGGCTTAAAACTGTTTCTCGTACCGCTTCGCTAAAAGCAGGAACTTGCCTTCTGCGCGAGAACGATATTCTTAAATTGGTGGTGAGGGAATTTATATCACTTCTTAATACCCGTCCGGGCTATTCGAGTTTGATTACATTGATGGAGTGCGGATTTGTTAAGGTATAATTTAAAGAAATATAGCCGCATTTTCACGGAGCAGAGAGGGGGAAGAAATTTTAGGTAAAAACTACCCTTGATATACCTTGTTGGGTTTTAAACCCCAACCTTAATGAACTCATATTATTTGTTTCTTAAATTCGAGACGTTTAACGTGAACTTTCTGCACCGACTGATCTGGTTTTATCAGCACACGACTTATAAACCAACTTAAATACAGAGCTTACAACACCAAGCTCACACTGGCCATGACTTTATCACTGCCGAAGGTTAAACCCACATTTCACTAATGATTTGTCTTTCGGTCGTACTTGAAATCAAACCTGGGACCCTTAGCTCAATAGGCAGACACGCTACCGACCAAGCTAAGATGTTGGACGACTTAACCTAGTTTCTAATTATAGTATTGCGTTTATTTTGCACCGACAGCTTTTGTCTTTAAGGGGGGTCGGGTGCACAAACATATAAATACAGAAGTAATAACCAAAAAGGATGTATATAGATGTAATGCAATTTATTGAAATAACATGATACATGACAAGGATTATGCACGTAATCTCAATAAGAACAGTCTATACAAACTAAGTTAGATTTTAGGTAACATTGCCTAAGTCTGGGTCAACAAGGGGCGTGAGGCGCCAGAAGAATTAACTCAGACAACAGAGTTACATTACAGGCCCCTTAACCACTAGGCATGTTGGACACGCACGTTAAGTTATGACTTACATAGGGCAAGTTCAAGTCCCGTTATAAACGAGGGCCTAGAATACAGGCCAAACCCCTTACAAGAGGCTCAATCAATTTACATAGGTATACTTAAACCTACGGGCCATGCCCGGTTGGGAACACGTCCCACAGTTTGATCACCTGAAGGGCGGTCAATATCACAACTCATACATGAGTAACAAATGACAGCTCCAGCCGCGCCAGAGGGGCAGAAACGGCTCCTACGCTGTATACTCCAAAGGGGAGTAGTACTGCTTAGCAACATAAATAAAACCACGGGCCAATCCTGAGAAGCAGGAGCGGCCCACAGTTTACCCACTCAACACTAGCGCGTGGAATGGCAATCGTACCTAACTAGGTATAGATCCCAGGCCTCCATATAACATGAACTATCTCTTCCCCTGGCAAGCTACCGTTGGGCTATGCCAGTGTCTAGACATTGACACTGCTTATTTCCTAATGCTTACGAATAAGTTACTATATTTAACTGGCCATAAAATAAGCTAAACCTAATCCTAATCTCTATATATTCACAACATCTAACAGTACTCCTAACTTGAAGTTTGGATGAATCATTCTTAACTCCTAACTTGTAGTTAAGGTGATACAGTTTTAACTCCTGACTTGAAGTTTGGATGAAACATTCT
>CABFOV010002384.1:43212-72276 GCA_902141375.1 Timema poppense | reverse complement strand
TAATGGTAGGGTGATTGTGAGATGAAATGGAGGACCTACAGTTTAACGTGGAATCCGAACCACGGTGGAGGCCTGGCATTCCCCACATTCACAAGATGTCTTGTCAGAGGTGAAGGAAGGGTTTGATAATCAGATAAATCTGTGCCGGGACCGAGGATTGAACCCCGGCCGCCAGCACAGAAGTCTGACACCTTACCCCTAGACCACCAGGTCACTCTTAAATAATCCAGTTTTCAGAAAAAGTACGTTATATATCAAAATAAAAAGAAACAATATGTCTTCTCGTTGAGTGTACGGTTAATAAACCTTACTTATGATGGCAGGAGAAGCCCTAGTGAAACAGAGGGGCAATAGTCTGCAGAGGTTGTGCAACGCCGGATCCAAGCTCACTCCTCAGGACCTCTGGGAGTGTTGGAAGGAAATATTTCAAGCAGTGCTGGGGATCACCGGTGACAATTTAAACAAAGAGCTACAGAAGTATGCGCAACAAGGCTTTCATGTCAAGGAGTGATCCCATTTCTCTTGGATAATCAATTAAAACGATACATATTTATCTGACTAGAAGTTTGTTCAACATTTATCTCTTTCAAATTATGTTCATAAATTGTTTTTATGCCTAAATTCTCCAAATACGATTAATTGTAATGTTCTATAAATAAAATAAAATAAAATGTGTGTTTGTCAGTTTATGTGCGTGTATGCGTGTTCGCTAGTAGCCTACTTCAAAACCAAGAAACCTTGTAATCTGAAATTTGGCGTACGTACTGAGGGAAACCTAGAGGTGTGAGGTTGTTTTTTTTTACTTTTAGATATAATCTAATTCAGTGCCTTTGCCCATGATCACAAATTCAGTTGGTTTGAAAATCATTTCAACCTATAAAGATTGAACTTTGCATACTTACTTTAGGAAGCTACGACAGGCCTCGCAAACCGGTAGTGGAAATTACATGGCTTGAATAAAAAAAATGACCCAGTTGACATACTGGAAGCAGTAATATATGTTTAAAAAATACTTTAGGAAGCATTTTAATCTTTTAAAAAATACTTTCGCAAGTTTGGCGTATTATACCACTTCATCACTGGTTCAGTTAGCTCATGAACCAATAAAAACAATTAGATAAACCATGGCAGAGGCCTATACACTTAAATAGCCTTAGGTTATGTTAACTTCACCTTTAGCCTACTTTTACTCATTTCGCGACTTGACACCTTAAACTGCGTTACCATCAGTTTTTGCCGTTTCAAAGTTAAGGAAGAATGAACGATGAAACTGTGCACGCATACTAAGGGAGTAGTTAGGATGTAAAAATTTGACTATATTTGCATATTACAAGACTGACGACTAATTGGGCTCGGGATGATGAAAGGGTTTCCGATATTTTTCAGTGCCAGTATGTGCTGCTTAATATAGGGGTGATTCATTTTCTGGCAAAACTTGTCTAATGGAGAAATTTCAGAATTAAATACAGATAAATGTCAAAAGACCACTGGTATGTTTGTAAAAAAAAGCCTCGCCAACGTCTCCTTTCTCCCCACCACATCTCCTCCTAAATCGCAGTCTTCTCTCTCTTTCTCGCTCTCATATATATATATATATATATATATAGACATTTAGTCAGGTGACTGAAGTGAGTGCAGAAGAATGAGAAGAAGATATCATTACTTGACCATGCACTTATCACACACACAAACATATAAATATGTATGTGATAAGTACGAAGTTAAGTAATAATTGGTGTTATAATAAAAGCATAGCAAGATGAAATACCATGCTGAAGAAAAACATATACAGTTGTTATGCAAAGTGATGTTACATGAAGGAAAAAAAGGGGGGCGAGGGGGATATCAGACTTGTGTTCGTAATCAACGAGCTTGGTTCTTTAGTTCAATTTTTCTTCTATGCATAGGCCACTATGTAAATCTAGCAGTTAAGGGTTCCAAATTCACAACATTTTCAGGGTTTTTTTCTGTTATTTTTAAAACTCCCTATTTTTCTTTCAAGAATCAACCAAAAACCCGATGTTTCTCCGGCTCTCTGGCTCTCTAGGTTCATGGTATCCTAGTCTACCTGTCCCGACGGGCTGACCGGCCGAATTCAGCCATTGCTTGGCTATCTAGCACCGATTGTTGCGTTAACGATGGTATTCAATGTTTCCTCCTGTAAAGTCTTCTTGGTGTCAGGAGGCAGCAGCTTCCCTCCTGGATCTCATCTGGCTGGACCGGTCCTCGTTGGACGGCGGCGTAACTAGGCAGAAGTTGATCTTGTCGTGCCACTGGATGCAATAGCGGCGCAACTCCGACGTGGTGAGGATGTATACTAACTTACCCGCAACTTCATCGGACGTAGTTTACTATTGAAGGTCACTTGCATGGAGATTTTGAGGGACTCGTCAGCAAATTCTTCGAGGGTTGTTTACTTCAAGTACTCTTCCACCTTTCTCCTCTGTTTCCTTGATAAGGTTGCCCATTAACCACACCTGTACTTTTATTTTATCAACAGAAAACACAGGTTACCTGGCGGTCTAGCGGTAAGGTGTTGGACTTCTGTGCTGGCGGCCGGGGTTCAATCCCAGGTCCCGGCACAGATTTATCTGATTACCAAACCCTTCCTTCACATCTGACAAGACATCTTGTGAATGTGGGGAATGCCAGGCCTCCACCGTGGTTCGGATTCCACGTTAAACTGTAGGTCCTTCATTTCATCTCGCAATCACCCTACCATTACACATTAGCGTAAGTGCGTATAACCCGAACGGGTAGTAAGACGTGGTGCTAATAATAATAACAGGAAACAATTGGCCCTTTATATTCAGTAATTGAATTAGTGCCTTGGGTGAGGTTGTATTTTCTTATTTTTGATGGACGGTACTATTGGGGAAGTAAAGGAGAATGTCGGACGAATACTCGAAGCAAGTAAAGCTATCAAAGCTTTATGAAAGTAACCATCGAAAAGAACATTAAATTATACACGAGTACATAGGCCTACAGCCCGAATAGATGCGGTAAAGACTAGAGGAACATTCTTTACCCCCCTTGGTTTAGTAAGCAGAGGTGTGGCAAGCGGAAAGTTGTCGTAGGAACAATAACAACATAATATATCCTAAATCGTTATGACTGTTTCTTATCATTTTCTCGGAAGTGTAAACCCTACGAATTCCTCTACCCCACAATTTCTTTAGCTCCGAATTGATACGTGCTGAGACGTCATAGATCTGCAGTATCCTCACATAAGTCAGTACCTACAGAGGCTGTGTTCAAATCACAATTTAGGAGGTTTGCAAATCGAGACTTTTACTACATATTTTGTTGAGATTCACTCGCTAGTAGGAAATTCTCAGGCTAAAATAATTTTAACCTGTTGCTTGTCTTACATAAAACTTAAGTTTGACTAACAAAAAATCAAAAGCTAACACAATTTTAATATAAATAAATAAGAAAAAATTTTAGTACAGCCATTATTATTTTTTAAATTATAAGTCTTATATAAAATATACAGCAACACTATCAATATATCAGGGGGGTTTATTTTAAGCTTCAGATACTTATTTCTATCATATTTAATAGCTGTTCTTTATTACGAGTCTGAGATTTTAAAAATATACGGGCTATATTTTGCGACGGTGTATATTTATTTGTATTTATGTAAAATCTGTTATTTGATCAAATCTAGTTTGAACGGTTATGCGATATGGGCGGTAAAGTCTTGACGTTAATCGGACAATGGTAAGGTTAATATATACAACATAGCTATAAATATATTCAAGAAAAGCTAATGTTAAGCGAAATATTCACTCCCCTCGATTCAAACTCAGTGACCAGATGATATGATGATCCACATCGTTAGGTAAACGTTTTAAGACGTCAACCTAATCTGATCTGGTTTTCCGGTGACGATAAGAATGGGTTTATAAACCAGACCAAAATGTACTAAGGGGTTTTACCTTAATCGTTTTCCACTCTTCCGCCACGCAAAAACGGGTACATTTAATATATATCTACCCCTACCGCACTAATATAGCTATGGGTATAGCCTGACGGGTAGTAGTAAAACGTGAAGCAAATAGGAATAAATATAGAAATTAATAGATGTATTATTTTAAAATATTAATATTTAAATAAGAAGTAAGGAATGAAGCCGTACCTAAGGAATGAACTCGTCCCACCTCAAAAGTATGGATATCAATGTTATTTTTTTTCCTCTTTAATATATTTTATATTTTAATGAAGTCTTAAAGAATTCCTAACGTCCAAGCCTTCAACCTAAATTATGTTTTAGAGCACCTAAAATGCGTCAAGAGGGATTAAATGTATTTCATTTTTGACATCTTGTGTTGGGGAATTAAAGAGTCACAGCAGGAAGAATCCCCACGCCATCAAATAAATTTCTGAGTACGACCCTGTGCTATGTTGTAACATTGTAACTATGGTGAGAACATCCAACAAAAACATGGCCAAAACTAGCGTCAAGCTTCGTTTAACTTTTGTATCCCGAAGAACCGCCATAAAACACATTTTAGCCTTCTCATTATAGTTTTATGGTGCCCTTGATAAAAGCTTTTTTTTATGTCTCCCAAAAACCAACACTAAAATGTGGTCAGTATCATGTGTGGGGAGTTTTGCTAAGAGAGAGAGATATATATATACCGGCCAATATTGGCACGGTTGCCAAACGCTATACTTTACAGAATAAAATATAGGGCCAACAGCGTGACAATTTATCGAATCGTTCGAAACCAACACTCCTTAACCTTCTATTTACAAGCGATTCTAAAAAAAAGATATCCCCTAAATTTGGTAGATACAGTCCAATTTTCATATGAAGAGCTTTTTAGAGAATACAAACGTAATTTTATGAGCTCAACCAAACGTCATGCACATCGTGGGGCGGTTTTACGTATTCTAATTTATAAACCAGTGGAATTGAGACCAGGGAAAACGTTTTGCCATATTTAAAAAATGTATAGCACACTCGAAAAAAAAATTAAAAATTAAAACAATCCACTGACTAATTAGTTACTAAAATTACTTTAATATATTCATACATCAATCCATGTGATATGTAGCTGTCACTTTCTATTAATAATAGCATCACAATACTAATATAGAATAAAGTTTTTTTTCAACACCACGTCTTAGTACCCATTTGGGTTACTCACTTGTATACTAATTAAGCTAAGAGGTTAGGGATTAGTAGGGTTAAATTTAGGAGAAGGGTACCCACAATTTAGTGGAGAAAGAGTGGAAAATCATTTTGTAAAAAAAACATATTCAGTACACCCTACAAAGATTCGAACTCCAATCCTCCTGCCATCTGCATACTAGTCTAATTCAAGGGTAACACCTTAAACCATGCGGCCACAAAAGCAGGTCACAAAGTTGTTGATATTGACAAAAAATGAGTATTTCCTTAAAGTTCCTTCCGATCGTTTTCTTGCTATATCTCCTCTTACATTGACTATTTAACGGCCTGCAGAGTTAGATACTAGCAGCGGCTTTGTCTAGTCTAGTTTGACTTGCCAGTGACAAGAAGGACGGGGTTTGAATCCCATCCGGGTGTATTGAGATTTTTTTTTTGCTTGAACGGGTTTTACTCTCTCCCTCCAAGCAAGTGCAGGAATATTTCCTATTCATCTTCAGCTAGTTAATAAATATATGGGTATCATTTTGAGAATACAAAAATAGATTTTATCGGTGAAGCTCTTGATGCCATTCTTGCTCACAGTGGTAGGTTGTTTCTTGGTGCTGTGTGGGTTGCATAACAATTAGGCTTGTCAGTCTGTAGAACTGCTGTACGGTCATAGTATATAAGTGGAAGTACCGCACAGTGCATTACGTAGATCCAAGATAGCGTTATTACACTTGGGTTAGAATTGTATCGACTGCTCAAATCTCTAGTTCTTTAACTTGCTCAAGTAGAGGGGGGGGGGGGGTAGTAATATTACAGTTGACCAACCCCGTGGCAATTTGCCGGCATAGCGTCCAAGGAAAATTAAATAGGTCTAAATGCAAATTCTGTCACGGTCCAACTCATAACTTTAGCTAGTAGCTCTCTCCCTTAGGGTTTTTTTTAAAGACCAAATTAAGAGCGTGCGTCATACGCCAATCAACTCTATGATATCGTCGGCTATAAATGTACACAAACACTATTCCACGTGGATCATTTCTGACTCAACATTAATGGAGATAAAGAGTCAATAGAAGTTCCTAATACTGAACATTGTTGAAATATTAAATTATATTTGGATAAAACCTTCGTTGAAAAGGCCGTTTTTTTGACCATTTTAGAATGGATTCACAGATAATCACTGTTCACAAATCTTTATTCTGTCATGATAGGGACATAATGTTGTTATTAACAAGAAACTTTGTCGCTTTGTCCCCCATCGTCGCCGCGGAAAATTTCTAGTAAGAATTCAAATGCGAGTGCATAGCTTGGTATTTTCCCTTTTACTCACAAACCTCGCGCGAGCCGGGAGCTGAGTTAGGCCTGCTATAATGAACGCTCTTAAGCCTACATCAAGTTATATTGAACCAGTGAACCAGTGAACCAGATAGTTTGCCAACAGAGCTATTTAAAAACACGCTTGTAGCTCTTGGTATTAGTTTAATATCCCAATAACCAAATAGTATATGACGAAAAAAGTTATTTTATCGTCACCGCGCTTTACTACTCATCTGGGGGTCCAAATTTTAAAACTAATTGGGTACCTATATATGGAATAAGTATTATTATTATTATTATTATTAGCACCGCGTCTTACTACCCGTTCGGGTTATACGCACTTACGCTAATGTGTAATGGTAGGGTGATTGTGAGCTGAAATAAAGGACCTACAGTTTAACGTGGAATCCGAACCACGGTGGAGGCCTGGCATTCCTCACATTCACAAGATGTCTTGTCAGAGGTGAAGGAAGGGTTTGGTAATCAGATACATCTTTGCCGGGACCGAGGATTGAACCCCGGCCGCTAGGATAGAAGTCTGACACCTTACCCATAGACCGCCAGGTCACCGACATTGAATAAATAAACGCTATAATTAAGTAAATACCAGAGAGGAAGCTCAGTGGGATGAATCATGATAATTACGGAAATCAGCCGTAAATGAGTTATATTCAAATAAATTGAAAAATAACACATGGACATGGGACTCGAGCTCAGGACCTTTTGATTATAGATAAGCAAAGTAGTATTTAGATGAATATGTATACGTATTTTATTAGAGGAAGCGTAAAAATCCATCTGGGAAAATTTATCCTCGGTAGACCCAGCCAGGTTTCGATCCCTCACTTCACCATAATCGGAAAAACATACCAGACAAGCTTGACGATTAGACCGGGCGCCCACCGATGCTGGTTTGGACGTAGTGTATAAATGGGTATCAGTGTGTGTGTGAGTGACTTTCAACACACAAATAAAGAGAAACGTAGTCTTCATTTACCCTGAAAGGAAGAGCAGTTTAATATTGACCGATTAAACTATGGTTTGTATATCACATAAGCTTATCCAAAGTATTATGATTCGTCAAGCTAGGACTACTATTTTCCAGTGTAAACTAAGTGTTAAATACGCTATTTCGGAATAATTTCTCGAATCAACTAGCTCTAGACCAAAATACTTTCATTTTCAATGATCGTGGACCACATCTGTCTCGCGGTCTGCCAGTTGGATCACAATGATATGTATACACATATATAAGGCCATGCCACTAACCAGAGTTTTTGTCAAACTTCGCGATAAGCTACAAAGCTGTAAATTAACACAATATAATGAATGCTTAGTGTCGTAGTTACGTCCAAAATACTTAAAAACTTGAATTTTTTGTAAAATGAGGTGGGGTGGCCCCAAAAACGGTTCAGCACACCATGATAGTCCGTGCGGATAATGGGTCTAGCTACGTGTTTATTTCTTTATATCTGTGTTCGTTTAGAAAATAAGGGTTTTTAAATACTTAATATTGAGGGATAAAAGATGTCTGAGATGGCTTAGAGTAATAGTACCCACACTGGCGACTAGATAGGACAAGAAATTAACTCGTTAAAACACAATTCAGTCACACCTAACCGAGAACCAAACCCCGACACAAGAGTCGATCAATTACAATAAGAGTTTAAAGCTTTAGACTGATCGCTCACCGGTGCAGATCTTAACCTTTTTAAATGCTTACAAAATTTTAGGAACAATTTGTCTATTCTCAAGAAATAAACCAAATTAATTAGCGGCTTTTCCCATACACAGCACGAATGCATTGTCTTTTCTACTACAAAGACTTCCGACATTGTCATTCAGCGCATGCGCAGTATACAGCTACCGAATAATGTCACGTAATGTCAAAAACCACGTCGAAATAAAAGGGATTTAATTTTATTTAGAGTCTTGTTACAGACTTTGACTTCTTTTCTTCTTCGAGCATTGTTACGAGAGGAACATTTATGAATGAAATAAGGGCCGCCAATGTGCGCGCGCACTAAAGAGGAAGCATTTGAAGGGCGGGCGGGCGGGCGGACAGAGTTCAATGAAGCCATTGATCAATGAGCAACTGCCAAGACGACCGGTAAAGAAACACAAAGATTATTAACAGGGGAAAGTCAATAATGGATTTGTAAAGCATGAATCACTTTATTTTTAAAAAAACGAGCAAGACTTTTTGAAAGGAGGAAGTATTTAGTCTTGCGCGTGTTTTACAATATAAAAGTTTTCTGCACGCAAGAGATCAAGTTAAGAGATTAATTTTACTATTACTATGCGAATAATAATTATTAAAAAGAGCGTAAGAAAATTTAGGACGAACGTTAAATTGCCCTACGTGGATAATAAGTGCTTTGTCTGGCAGAAATATTTATTTTGTACTCTAGAATGTGGGTTTTAGCATAAGGCTCTGTGGATATACGGTTTCCAGATCAATTTAAATTGTACTAATAGTAGAGTAGTAGTAGAGTAGTAGTAGAGTAGTAGTAGTAGTAGTAGTACCGCCCCTGTGGTCTAGTGGTCATATTTCCTGACTACAGACCCAGAGGTCCCGGGTTAGAGATTCTTACAGAGCTTCTTGTGAAGCAGTGGGTCTGGAAAGGGGTCATATCAGCCTCACGAGGATAAATGAGGAGCTACTTGAATGTAAGAATAGCAGCTACGGTTTAGAAAACTGAGATAAACAGCTAAAGGGTACATTGTGCCGACCCCATGACACCCTCTATCTGCAAATATTGGCACTATCTTTACCAACATGCGGCGGCCGCTCGGTCGGTATAGCTCGCTGGCGGGGGCTGATGCCATGGAGTTTGTTTTAGTTGTAGTAGTGTTAATAGTAGTAGTAGTAGTAGTAGTACTAGTAGTGAGATGGACTACGTATCAATTTTTGTTTCTAATGAATAGAGTGAAAGACAAACACTACTACTACTACTACTACTACTACTAGGCTACTATAAAAACCAATAATTACTTAGGTTATCAATTGTTTAGAGTAGCTTATAAAGTTAATAAAGCCCGAGCAAGACATTAATTGGAAAGGTAATACAGATCGAAACTGGTGTCTTAGTTCCCTTCAATTCGACGCGAGAGAGGCTCTCAAGGAAAACATATTTTCACTTCTGAGGAATAGTTTTTATATATATGCTGTATTTAGAGTTGCCGTATCTAGGGAATCGTATTGCAAGTTTCACCTCTTTCCTGAAGAACGAGACCTTGGTGGTCTGATTGGGAGGTAGCAACGGATTACTCCTAGTAGCCCTCCTCGTGGCTAAGTGGGTAGTTCTGGTCGAGTATAGGAGATCTTGGTTTAGTTCAGGTTGGTGCTGACAGATATGTTTGCTATCTGGATACACATTCATCCTATTATTGGTTTAATAAATACATAATTGCTGCTATTGGGAGTGTAATATTATATGTACTGTGATAGTGTATAGGTTACGTGTTGGGGTAATGCATATTGGATTAAATATACATGCTATTTTGTTAGTTACGGGGGTATAGCCACAACTAAATGACTTTTTTTTTTAAATTACAAAATACATAATTTATGTGCTTAGAAATTATATGACTTAAATTTCCCAATAAATGAATAAATGATAAACCATCTATCAATAGTTTAAACATGACACCTATGTACAGGAATCAAGGCCGGGACCATTAGATTAGTAAACCAATACTCTATTATTATCTACCCAGTTTTTTTTTATTGTTATCAGGACGAATCATCACTCATAGCTTATCCAATGGAGAACAGTAGGCCTACAAATTGTGAGCCGTATGGCCTTACTTCCTTTCAATGGGCAAGCCAGTTGGTATTTTTACTTCAATTTATTTATATCATTCTTTCCTGCACCTTCTTTCGAATTATTTTATTCAAAATTATGTTTAAAAACATCATAGATTTTTAAAAAAAACTTCAAGGGATCAAAGGAAACACTCAAATATACAGTAATGTATTTAAAGGATCCTATTACTAAAGTTCTGGGAGAAGAAAATGGTCCAAGAACATTGTAATAGGACTGTACCGAAATCGATGGTTTTCTACAACATAAAATAAAATATATTACAACTAATTACAAAATAAACCGATAGTTTTGAATTAATTATTTATATTTAGCACCGCGTCTTACTACCCGTTCGGGTTATACGCTTTAAGTACTAATTACTCTATTGGATTAGGATTTGGGAAGGTTGAATTAGAGGAAGTGAACCCGCATTTGCGTGGAGGGAGAGTGGAAAACCATTTAGGAAAAGCCACCCCCAGTTCACCCGACCGAGATTCGAACCTCGATCTCCCCGTCCTCAGCAGTCGAGCTTCAACACGACAAGCGCGTTAGCCAACTACGCCACCGAGGCGGGTTTTAAATTAATTAAATGGTTCATTTGGTAAGAAAAAAATTACTATTCAAATATTTTAATCGCTGAAGTCTTTCTATTCGTGCTATACTAAATCCTCAGAAAAACAAACGAAACATAAATCTTTGTAGCTACGTTAATGTGTTGATTTAATAATACACTTCAACCCACCAATAAATATTAATCAACAAAGCTATCAACTAGAATTATACATTCCATAACTCAATATTACACCAACAAAGGCTTACCCAACCGATAATAGCTTACTCACCGAAAAGAAATCATGCAGCACCAAACTGTCGAAATATACCACAAATATTTCGAAGCCACCAATTATAAAGAAGCCGCCATTTAATTTAAGGCCTTCCAAATTGAGTTGGCCGTCATGATTATAACGTGCATGCACAGGTGAGAAGATTGTAAGCTGAGACGAAGGTCTCCTTGCTGAACAATGTCTGAAAGCCAGACGCGAAGGGGCAGTCTATAAAGGTAATATGCATCTCATTCCGTCCACCTTTTTTCAGAACGATTCCCCCGTAGGGCAAGTCCCGAAATTATGTTGGCCATATTTGGGGGAGTGCACAGTACTTACTTCCAAAACCAGAGATGGTCATTAAGCGAGGAAAGGTATTTCAGCTCATGGCGAGAAACCTGCAATGCGCTTTCCTCGGTGGGATACCGTGCCCACCTCCAACTTCCCCCCTCCCCTTACTTGAACCAGTTCCGTGGTTAAGTGATAAGGGCGCAGTGGCATTGCGCGGAGTGTCGCCAAGGAAGGTAAGACTTGTTTGAAGCTTAAACTGTGCCTGTGAATGGGTCTCTTCACCAAATGGATTATTAATTGGCCAACGAAAAAACATTATCCTGTGAATGTGTGAATGGTCAAATTGGGACCTAGTGGTGAAGAACATGATCCAGTACATACCTAATTTGATCCAGCACGCCACGCTCGCATAGTTTAAGGGTGGTTAACCCTAATTTTGGGGCACTAGTTTTATTTCGGGTAATACTGATGAAGATATTTGCTAGTTTTGTATAAGTGTTAGTCCTTATATCAATTATTTAGTAAGTATGACTAGGGGGTAGGGCAGGGTGTTTAGTATTTTATTTACAATTTCTTTGTTTAAAAGGCGTATGTTACATACAAAATTAAAACAAAGCCTATGCTTGTGTACTAGTAACTTACAATGGATTTAACAACTTAGAAATAAATATGAAAGGTAAATTAAATTATTTTCTCACGGGGAACAATATTTGCTGGCATATCTTAAACAGTTAATCAACATATTTAAATAAAAACAAAATAGGTCTCGTAGTGATAATGTGTAGTACTTTTTTTAAAGTATAAATCATGACATTCCAGATAAGCCTATTTTATTTTTATTAAAAAAAATTTTAAATGCATAGTTGATAGGGAAACAATTCAAAAGGTGATATAAATTCAACCTGAAGTTAGCTGTCCTTGGTTGCTACTTTACAATACTATACACTTTTTTAAACGCTCAGTTTTTTAACCGAATGATAATCACAGAAAACAGCTTACAAACAAAGGTACCTGGTTCTAGAAAATACTCTGCACCTAAACCTCCAGCCGTTAATTGATTACTGTTAAAGGACGAGCTAAGATTATACCAATAATGAATATTCTAGTTGTGCTGGGAATTGAACCTGAGACTCTCTGTATTATTAGTGTGAAAGTAAAGTAGATTAATATAATATCTTCAAATACTAAGGAGAATTTTATCTTAAATTGTAGAATAAAATAATAGTGAAGGAGAGTAATCTAAATCTATTTCAAGGTTGTCACTATTTTTATAAGGTGATTAAATGGGCGAGCGCTGAGATACTTTTAATTATTTGTAGATCCCACTTTATTTAAGAATTTGTTTGATATTTTAAAACTTTGTTCACACTAAAATATAAGGGTCGTTTAGCTAAAAAAAAAAAAGTAACAAGTTTAATGTTTGAAAAAAATAATATGAAAAGGTAAAAACTAATTCATTTTCAACGATGTTTTATGTGGAAATTCAAAGCTGTATCCTTCCTCTAGCAGGCAGAGTTATGTTTTGATATGCCACAAGAGAAAATGTTAAGATAATTTGGGATTGTTCAATGGGTTCTATTTAACAATTTTGTTATTTTTATACTGGGAAGTAGACAAAAAGGCTTCTCGTTCCTCTCTTTGACATTCTAATCTCTTACAAACATGAAGCAAAAGACAAAGAGTATAGCGGTGGTATTTTTATCACTCCAAAACCCGAACATTTAACATCTTTATCAGAAAATTCCCTGTGTTTAAAAGTTTTTCAAAAAAGGAATTCCCATTTTCCAGTAATTTATGAGACTATTATAGAGGAATGAAATTTAATTTCTCATAAAATTAGCTATTGTGATGTCGAATGATTGGATTTCACGAGAAAATATGGCAACTTAATATTTCAGAGATAAATAATTATTATGACACAATCGTAAAAACTTGTTCGTAATGTGTATTATAGCTTTGAAGAAAATTTTCAAAAATAGTTTCTCAGTAAGCTAGCCTTAAGTGAGATCTCCTTATAATAATTAACACTTAATCTTGCTAATTACATTACATTAAACACACACATAAATATTTAAAAACAAATTGTTCGAACAATTTTAACCAATTCAAAATTTTCAAAATTAAGTTATTTGTAAACTACTGGCGCGCGTGAAGAGCTCGTAACTAAACACATAAAAGTGTGAAAAGTATTTGTGTTAGAGGAATGATTCTTGTATCAAAATAAAATTCAATTCATGATGATCATTTCGTACACTTATACTACCCATCTATCGCAATTAGGAAAACACTTTTACAAAGAGTAAAAATATGTCTGCACTAAGAACCTCATTATAGTTATTTCATTAGAAAACAATTTTTTTCAAAGCAAATCAATTGGAATATGTGGATTTTAATTCTATCTTCATGTTTTTTTAAGGTTGCTATAACAGATTCTGAAAAATAACTACTGTGATTGTCCAAGTAGTTTACGAGAAACGGTGAGTTATGTTTTAGTTTTTTCGAGTATTTGATCGCGGTAAACGTGATGCCTCCCGGATTTCCCCTGCAAGAACAAGAAGTCGTCACGAGTCGCGCCACCAGTACTGACGCACATAGCCTATAGTTTGTATGCAATGTTTTGTTTTTTCCTTAGTATAATTTATGATTTAGATGGGATTATTTACTGGCATAAAGCAAATATATTACAGGTACACAATTCTATAGTAAAAACAATGTACGGTATGAGCAACAGTTACCAATGTTACTGAAACTACTTTCAAATATCTAGGCGTGAAATCATTTGCTCCACAGCTATCGCTTTTGGTGGATTGTATCGATACAAATAAAATAATACTAAAAATATATTTACTATTGTAAATATGAACTTTAATTTCTAAAAGGTCCTCTCAGCCGTGTTCCTAGTGTAAATATATAGTCGGCTGGCAATTATCAATAACTATCTGATAGGTTTCTTTTAGCACCGCGTCTTACTAACCATTCGGGTTATATGCTTATCCACTAATTACGCTAATGGTTTTAGGGATTATAAAGATAATATTTCAAGGAAGTGTATCCACATTTGCGTGTAGGGAGAGTGGAAAAAAATCTTGGTACATTCGACCAAAATTCGAACCTCCCCATAATCGGCAGTACAGTCTATTGCGAGAGTAGCGCCCTAAGTCTTAGGCCAAATGGCCGATGAAGCGGGCTTCTGATAGTTCTTGAGCCAGTGACAACCAGGATTTAATATCTGGGGAATAAACAGGGGGTTCCTCCTTCACCCCTCTATCGTCCTGATCTTACTCTGACCCACGTACAACCAACCCTAGTTTACAACTCTCCCCCCCACCCCCCAGCTTTTCACCGGTGCAACCAGTGCAAGTACACAATTAGCTCGTGCTAGATCACGGCTCACTTAACTCAAACAAACATATCATATAATGGTATTGATAGACTCTATAGGCTCAGAAATGAAATGAGATGAAGACTAGCTTAAGTAACTATTCAGATCCAAGCTGGCACATGTGAACCAGGTACTCGAGGATGGGGGAGGTGAGGGTGGACCCCCTGCCACCTTCCTATATAACTGAGAGCGAGGAGATTTGGCAACAGTCAACTGAGAGCGAGTGAAGATGAAGCTTTTCTTCATAAGACCTGCAGTTCTCTCAGCATTGATGTTGGTGGAGATCTATCTCTTACCAATGATGAGTGTTGACGATAGGTTCTGGTGTATTTATTTTGTGTCAAGATGAGTTGGTAAGACTTTATTAAGTATAATTATAATATTTTATTGTGGCAAATGAATATTAGAAAGAGAGGGGACCTGCGCCGTGCCCCTGGTACCGAGCCTGGTTCGAGCACCTGGCGGGCCTTTTTGACTCTAAACCCGGGAATTTGAACTCAATTTCTGAATGCGCTAGGTCCAGTTGAATGTATGTGCATTTCCTTAAAATTAAACCTCCTCATTATGTTACTTTGTATTCGACACTTATCAGCATTATTGGTCACGTGGATTAAGTGTCAGGCACATCTATTCTGGTTTGCCGGTGACGGGGAGGTCAAGGTTCAAATCCAATATATGTTTATTATTTCCCACTTTACCTACATGTAAATGCGAGTAAATGTTTTATTAAATTTACCTACTTTAACCCCACCTTATTAGAAAAACTAAAATATGTATAAATGGCACGGGCTGGCAGTAAAGACGCGGTGATAAGGGTAAAAAGATTAGCTATAATCAAATTTTATAGTAAGAACCCTATCTGAGTCTATAAAAGATACATATTATGTGGCGTATTATTACGTCAATTAATGTGATCTGTAGCTGTCACTTTTAATACAGTAGCCCCATGGCTACTTTGGTGCTGAGTGACAGCTCACAGCTGACAGCTGGCGGCTTTGAAAAGTTACCTGACCAAATTATGTATCCCTACGCCTAACCATATGAGCTGCAAAAACATGTGTTTAGCAGCTGTCACTTATGACAGTCAAACTCTAGGTATATACCTAAATGTTGACTGTCAGAAGTCAGCTGTGAACTGTCAGTTAGCACCAAAGAAGCCATGGGGCTACTGTAGATACCATCAAGACCGATAAAATACTACTTTAATATAATAAAATGTAATTAATAAAAATATGTTTAAATTTTATTAGAGATTTTTCCTAAGAAAATGAGATTGTATTTGTGCTACATGGCTTTCGAGCCACAAGTTGATAAACACTAGCTCCCACGACAAAAGCTTGACTGCCATTAGAGCTAGTAGGCTGGTATGTCTGACGTCCATTAACCTGTAGTAGCACTTTTGAATTTTGATCATTAACCTGGAGTCACCATTTTGATATGCTAATTACTCAAAACGGGTACGGGTACAAAACTTTTTCTTTGTGGTACAAAACGGTACAAAACTAGTACAAAACTTTTGCATCAAAAAAAGCTCAAAATTCAAAAGTGGTACTACAGGTTAATGGACGTGTAAGTCTGTACCCTAGACTACACAGAAGAAAAACATCAGACACTAAGTCTTTACGGGAGTTCTCCTTCAGCCAGGTTGAGTCCCTTGGCATTGGGGACAGCTAGCCAGTCAGTCCTCAGTGAAAACAGCACTTCCAAGTGAAACAACTCACTTTCAAATTGTTAATTGCTAAGAACCCTTTTATGCAGGCGTTTCGTGCCGCGCAACACACGACGGTAAAGGCCGTCGCGTTTTCTAAGTTACTCGGAACAAATGATTCCTTTTATGCTCTGCCTTCCGAAAAACTTGCTTTCGCGTTTTGTAAAACATGCCGTCGTGTCCGAGAGAGCGCCAGCGGCAAAAGTGGCGCGAAATATTCTAAATACATGGCATCTTATGGGTCCATTTATGCAAACGCGCCGCTTTTCTGCTCTCCGTTGTCTTGACAGCATTGCTGCCATATATGCTAATTACTCAAAACGGGTACGGGTACAAAACTTTTTCTTTGTGGTACAAAACGGTACAAAACTAGTACAAAACTTTTGCATCAAAAAAAGCTCAAAATTCAAAAGTGGTACTACAGGTTAATGGACGTGTAAGTCTGTACCCTAGACTACACAGAAGAAAAACATCAGACACTAAGTCTTTACGGGAGTTCTCCTTCAGCCAGGTTGAGTCCCTTGGCATTGGGGACAGCTAGCCAGTCAGTCCTCAGTGAAAACAGCACTTCCAAGTGAAACAACTCACTTTCAAATTGTTAATTGCTAAGAACCCTTTTATGCAGGCGTTTCGTGCCGCGCAACACACGACGGTAAAGGCCGTCGCGTTTTCTAAGTTACTCGGAACAAATGATTCCTTTTATGCTCTGCCTTCCGAAAAACTTGCTTTCGCGTTTTGTAAAACATGCCGTCGTGTCCGAGAGAGCGCCAGCGGCAAAAGTGGCGCGAAATATTCTAAATACATGGCATCTTATGGGTCCATTTATGCAAACGCGCCGCTTTTCTGCTCTCCGTTGTCTTGACAGCATTGCTGCCAACCCCTTGCTAGTAAATAATAATGTTTCAGTTTCCTGGAGGTTTACAAATAAGATTATTGTGTCATTTGAATATATATATATATATTATAATTTTTATAAAAAAAAAATTATTTGGATACTGAACTTTTTTAAAGATGAGGTCAATAAAAATAAAGCAATTTGAAATTTATAAGCGGAGGAGTATAAAACCAGAAATATAAAGAAAAGCCGATGAATAGAAAGAAGTGTGTTATGTGTTTTACCATTCAAAAGTAGTTTTTTAAAAAACCTGTCTCTGTCGTCTCTTAATTTTTTTTTAGAGGTTACGAAATGCCCCATCTTCAAATCTTGTAAAGTTGATGGGATGAACATCCCATTTTATTTTCCATTTTTCAACGTAAGGTGACAATACGCCAAATAGATGGCGCGCCGATACATCTTACACTCCTCAGCGCAAAGGCAACGGCGGCACTGATACGATTTATCCTCCCCCACTACACTACTATTCTTTTTTCGACGGGTGGCAAATCCCGGGTGCACAAAATGAACCTACACAACACGATGGTTCTTGCCGTTGTCTGTCGCGTGACATAAAACTCGTGCATAAAAGCAGCCTAAGGGGTGGCGACCCGAATACAATAGTTCAGGTTCAAACACGTAACTAGCCATATCTTAAGATTGTTTGCAACTATACAATCTGGAAATCATAGATTGTGTGTATATATATATATATACACAACTATGATAGATAGATTGTGTATAGATTGTGTATATATATACAATCTATGATTTCCAGATATATATATATACATACAATCTATGATTTCCAGATTGTATAGTTAGTAATGATTTTATTAGAGAGCAGACAAAAATTACCTTCTAGGGTCAATAAACCAGATTTACAAAGCTAAGTTTAGGTAGCGGCCTTACCTTCATTCCCATAAACCAACCCACCTAAACGAGTCTACCCGAATTGCAAATTACAATAAAAACATAGAGTACAATTATTATGGTCCTTTATATATATATATTTCTTTGTCATTGCACGCGGCTGATACCTGCGTTGAAGGACTCGAGCTCTCCCAATGAGCGCATGGCCCGGAGGCTGTGAGTCTGGGTGTATGTTTGTCTACACCCTGTGCTCGTGTTTGAGAGAGAAGAGCCGACGAGAGCCGAGTACTGATCCAAGTGATGGTGAGGGGACCTAATGGTTTGGACACGCCCACCTCGCTCGTTTAGCACCTCACACATTAGTACAGTCACGACTGCACGCCGGCCCGGAGCAAAAAGTTGACCGTCTACCGTGTGCCACTGGCCAAGTCATATGACGTGAACTAATTGATCATCTTTGTTTTTAACACCACGTCTTACTACCCGTTTGGGTTATAAACTTACGAACTAATTATGCTAATGGTTTTAGGAACTAGAAAGGTTATATTTAGAAGAAATGTACCCGCATCTGAGTGAAGGGATAGTAGAAAACAATTTTGGGAAAAAATCTCAATAAGCCTGACCAAGATATGAACCTCGATCGCCCCATCATTGGCAGTTTAATATATTGCGAGAGTAGCGCGCTAGAACGTGCGGTCACCGAACTGGTTTTTATAATTTTGAATGCACCTTAACTTGGTCTGTTAGAGATTGCTGTGTTTGGAGCTTAATCACTGTCGAGGAAAGATGAGATCTAAATAGTAGTTCACTAACTGCATGCGTGAGGGTTCTTGGATTTCATATTTAATCCTTCTACCCCCACTTCCCTTCTCATTTAATGCTCCTTTCTCTACAGCTGTACCCTCTCGATTTCCTTAGCTCTACTGTAATTTATTTTTAAATAATTCAATTTTTAAGATCAGATTCAATACACTTTTTAAGTTTTGCAATTTCCTGACTTTTTCAGCTAGACCCATAAAAAAATCCCTATTATTTTATGAGGAAGGATAATATGAAAATTAAAAAACCCATTAATTTCACCGTTTTCTAACCGTTCGGGTTGTACGCACTTACGCTAATGTGTAATGGTAGGGTGATTGTGAGATGAAATGGAGGACCTACAGTTTAACGTGGAATCCGAACCACGGTGGAGGCCTGGCATTCCCCACATTCACAAGATGTCTTGTCAGAGGTGAAGGAAGGGTTTGGTAATCAGATAAATCTGTGCCGGGACCGAGGATTGAACCCCGGCCTCCAGTACAGAAGTCTGACACCTTACACCTAGACCGCCAGGTCACCGAGGAAATATGAAATAACCCGTTAATGTAAAGTGTGTGTATCTATATATTGGATTGTGCCACGACACAGAGCTATAATTTGAAAACATACATCGGAAGAGTGATATAAAATATATTTTTAGCCACTAGGAAATAAAATATGTTGATAATTAGGTGTTTTACAGTGTTACAGTGCATCATGGGTCAACTTAAAGTGTGTGAATTACTGCGTAGATTTTGCTTTCTATTTTTCGGTGAGCGTGTGAATCAGGATAAATACAACACAACTGGATCCATCGTGGTACAACAACATGGTGTCTATATTCCATTCACGGTAGGAATTACTCTCTGAAAGGTCTTTTTTCCTACCAATATCCTACTATATAGTAGATTTATGGTAGGGAAAAAGACCTTTCAGAAGTCAATTCCTACCGTGAATGGATTATACTCAACTTGATCAATAAAATCCCCGACCTTTTCCCTGATTTCCCCTGATCATTTCCTAAAATTCCCGACTAAAAAAGTATGTCACATCCTCCTAACTCACCCATTTTTCTATTAACCTTTTTTATGAATAATAATAAATTTTAAAATTTGAATATTTTTTAATTCGTATTAAGATGGTTTACTATTAATTAAAAATATATTACACAGCTACAAACAAAAAAATGACATTATAATTTACTGATTTAATGATTATCGTATTTCATATTTTGAGTAAAATATAATTTTCCCGGATTTTTATTGTGATTTACCAAATTCCCGACTTATTCCCGTTTTTTCCCGATCACTTCAAATTCCCTGCTGATTCCCGTTTTCCCTGATTTTCCCTGATGGTAGACAGCCTGAACAAGCGAATGGCTGATGTGGCAGTACTGCAACTTTTTACGAACGACTGACGATACGAATGCAGTGCATAAATAGACATAAAAAATGGATAACTTATCGTCGACAACCGGACGATACAAAACAAATGCATATATGGGGCCTAAAGATTATGTCTGTTGATGTAAGTATTCAGATTTGATTTCCAAATATATCCATTGAAATCTGGATCTTCTCTTATTGCAGTGTAGAAAACTGACAATATGAGATCTGATGGTTGTGTTTGTATTGTAATTAAGTTAGGTTAAGCCAAGAGGTGAGTCTTGACGTTTTGTTTGTCTGTCTATATTATAAAGGGCTACAGCCGAAATGGTTAAATGGATTTAATTAAAATCAGTTATTTTGATATTTAATGTTTTTAGCCCAAGACCTAATCATGATTTTGATTATCTCCCTAAAATTAAGGGTTGTTACAAGGGACACATTTTTTTTAAATGGGAAATATTTAAAAAATGGCTTTTACAAATTTGTTTAAAATTTGTATCTGAAGAGTTCCATATGATAATCAAAATAATGTGTTTGTTTTTGTGAGAAAAACTTATAAAGATATGGTTTACTGATAGCAGATTTTTGAAAATGTTGTCATAAACTATAAAAGACTATCATGAGAAAGTATTTACAGTTGTGTTGTGCGATTTATTTATACTAGGGGGTATTTCTGAACTTAAAGACAAAATATTAAGCGTCGCGATAATCTCAAGATCAAGATTAGGTACTATAAACGGTTTAACCCAAATTAACTCTAAGCTATTGCGCGAGATATTCAATTTTTGCACCACTTGCTCCCAAAGATGACCTCAGCAATCTAAATTGGACATTTGTTAGCAATTTTTACCTCAATTGGCACATGAATGTCGTCTTTTCCCCGGACTAAGTCAACGATCTATCTCGCAACACCCCCTTTTCCTATCCAGCTATCCAGAAAACATATTTGCTCGCTACGCTCAAGGAAAACCAACAACTTTTGTCTGTGTCTAAACAGTAGGACATTTTAATGAAATTTTGTTTAGTTTTGCTTGTTTATTTTTATTTTTGACACTTACATTTAACACAAGAGAGCTTATTATCTATAGGAGCTTAGAGGAGTATTGGTATCCTAAACACTAATAAAAATGAAACACTAATGAAAGAAACACGTGGGACTATACTAAACTACGAGTGAATGAATAGTTAAAAACATATTTAAAAATATTTCCAGGGATTATAAAATTATTAGGATATAGAATTTAAAAAATTATAACTAATTGGTTGCGTGTGGATGGGCGAAGGCAAAGATGTTGGTACGCACTTGACAGTTGCACAAGTTTCTTGTGTGTGCACTGCGTAGAGCAACCCATCCAGACTATCTGTATATTTGCACCAATGGGATAAGGGCGAAGAAGGTAGATTTTTAGAGGAAATATACCCTCATTCGCGTGGAGAAAAGGTGGGTGGAGCATCTAACAAATACACACCCTCAGTAAATCTGGTTGAGATTTAAACCCTGACCTCTCCGTCAACAACAGTTCAGTCTCTTATTGCAAGAGAGTTGATTCAAACCATTTGACCATCTATGAGGGTGTATTGTACATTAATTTGCAACACGTTTGCAAATACAACGGCAATGTACACAGTCAAATTTTTACAAGAAGGGTTTTGTATGACAGCTAGAAAAGTAACCAGATTTACTTTCAAGTATTCATAAATCATGTCATGTAATCCGCAGATACCAGATGTTACGTTTGATGTAAAGTAATATCAATACCAATTAAATAACACTAATAATATAGTAAGACATTATCGATTTTGACCACAAAAAAGGTTGTAATTTCTAAATGTATCCTTGGACCAAAAATCCTTCTAGATATTGTGTTTATAGTGTAGACTGTACATACCAAATGTTGAACAACTCTGTCTAAAGCTGCTCGTATGCGCAGTAGCCAACATAGTTGAAGCGATTACCAAGAAGAGTCGGCCAAGCGTGGAGGTATTCAGACAGCAGAGAGAAGACCTCCTACATCATGTCCCCCTGTTACTAATGAACGTATGAGACAGACAGATGGACAGATTGATCTGATCTTTCTCATGGCCGTGAACAATCTTGTTTGTCTGTTCGTATCAAAAAAACATTGATGTGAAACGATGTGCTCCTTCATCAATACAACAGAGAGTAGGAAATACAAGACGTGAGGTTTGGTTGGTTGAAACATGTATTTAGAAACAGGTTAGAACAGATACATCCATAAGTACAACTAAGTAGGTTGTCCTAACTAAGGATATTTTCTTAGTTAGTAATAAAAAAACTGAAAAATATTTTCAGATTTTGATGAGTGATTCTTGCTGACACCGTACTAATTGCTAGACAAACAACTAGTCGACAAGCTGTAAAAAATATTGAAGTTTAGGCGGGTCAAGTGGCCGACATGACTTGGAATAACTGCATGAAAATCTCATAGGTAGGACAAAGAATTAGACAGCCAACTGGTTGAAAAAAATGAAAATACATATTTGTTAAAAACAGCCAACTGGTCGATAAAATGAAAACAAATATTCGTTAAAAACAGCCAACTGGTCGATTAAAATGAAAACAAATATTTGTTAAAAACAGTCAACTGGTCGAGAAAATGAAAACAAATATTTGTTAAAAACAGTCAACTGGTCGAGAAAATGAAAACAAATATTTGTTAAAAACAGCCAACTAGCCAATAAAATGAAAAATATTTGAAAGGCTGAGCATTAGCATACAACCACTGAATATTAACAAATAATTAATATAGCAGCTATTTTACAAATTATATTCCATTTATAATTTCACTGTCACTTTGTTCTCCAAAGCATTAACTCGTCAAACAGTTGGACCAAGCCGAGTCAGCAAGCTACTTGATCCAGCCAAACTTTCAAATAATGTTTTGTGGTTAGGCGATCAGTTTGTGGTACAACAGTTTGTGTTGTGGCTTTTATGAAGATACACTTGGTTCATAAAACAATTTTGGCAAAACAGTTTTTTTAATATATAATTTGTTAATAATATTTTCCACTTCTATTTTTATTCCCAAAAGTTTTTGGTTAAACTTATGTTTGTATAGATTTATTTATATCTTCTTCTCTTCTATAGTTTTCTAATACTTATTTTGAAAACCTACGTAGGCCTTAATACTATATATTAATCGCACAAACATGTGTTAAGAATATATGTTTTTGTACTCCCATTAATGTGGGACTCCCGTTTAATATTTAAAACAAGATTAATTGTTGATACTCCGAACTATTTAATTGAAATTTCATAGTTCAAGTATTTATTTCAATAAAGTTGTTGACAATTATTTCAATTTACCAGTTTCATTCCATTCCATTAAAATTATTTTAAAAATATTAAAACCTATATAAATTTATTTAATACTGAGTGTGCTTTGTGCTTTCTATTACAAAGTATAGAGCCCTACGAAGGTTTGAAAAAAAAAACTTAAAATTTTTGGTAAATTAACAAAAAAAATTAAATTCAAAGAAAAGGTTAATTGAAATAATGAACAGCAGCATCATCTTTTATATAATTCTCATCGCAAGATTCCAATTTAATAGTTAAAAACATTAATAACAAATCTGAATTTAAATTTTAGATGGGATTACCACATAAATGTATAAATACAAAACGAGAGCTTCTTACTAAATTTGTCATCAGATAGCAATCTTTAAAATAAAACGATGATAAAACTTTAATAAAGTACAATGTCATTGTACCCTACCTCGGTGCAAGTGAAACCACTCCCACCCACAAGACGAAATATCCCCGCCCCCCCCTTGCCTTAAGAGATTAATAAATCCTGTGTAGCAGTTGATTTCGAGGAATAATAGCCACCACAATACTCCACCAATCACACTTCATTATGACCACACCCTTTTGTGTGTCTGGTCCTCAAGGGGATTCAGAAACACACCCGCATAGTTTCATTCGACCGTACACAAGCAATGTTGCCAGTTTTATATTCACTTCAGAAGGTTTTGGTTCTTCTGACTAAAACACTGGTTCTCAAACTGTGGTCCACCACATAAGGGACTACAGGGAAATAATGAATATTATGCAAAAGAGCTAAAGAGTGTAAGGTTGACAAGCTGAGTGCGCTAAGATCAAAAATACTTTGCATCACAAGTAGTATAAAATATTAAATTGGTATAGTAATAAACATATTCTATAAAAATTATGTCTTTTACTGCTTGAAATCACGTGCATTTATATCATTTCTGGTCCCGGCAAGTAAACAGAGCGGTAGTGTGTTAACGTGGGTGGTTCACATATGCATCAAACGCTTATCAAGTGGTTCACATATGCATCGAACACTTATCAAGTGGCCCGCAACTGGGAAAAGGTAAAGAAACACTTACTAGTGAAATATGTATAGAAGTAGGTATTTAATTATTTATGTTTCAATTAAATTGATTTTTCCCCCACCGTGTTTTGTTACCCATTCAGGGTATATGCATACATTCATTACACTAGTGAAGTAGAGATGAATAAGGTATCATTTTAGAGGAAATGTACTCACATTTTCATGGATGTAGAGTGTAAACAATATTCTCATTACACCCAACCAGAAACAGATCTCCGATCATCTTGCCACCGCTAATTCAATCCAACACAAGAATGATGCGTTAGAACATGTGGCCACCGATGCGGGCTAAATATAGTTGAAAAATGACAACTGGGCACAGGGAATCAAAAGTGGGACCTTGCTCCCAAAGCACCAACTCTCAATAGTTTAGCTAACCAGGAAATATCCCGTGTTTGAGCTTATTCTTCACTCATGGGAGCCCATCACAGACTCCGCCTTAAAAAATTTGATCTCGGGTTCAATTCTAGTGTCCAGATATAATTTTGTAACAATATTTAATTTAGTGGGAAAAAATTAAACAATGTTGGCTGTATCCGTAACCAAGTTAATTTCCATATTTGGGGGGGAAAAAAACATTCCTCTTGTTATTAACAAAATGTATCCATATTGTATTATCTTATCACCATTGATATTATTTGCCCAAAGTTACATCTGCAGAATTTATGAATTGATGTAAGTATAATATTATAGTAACTTTTGTGAAGCTATGGCTACACGGAGCTGACCTGCACCGCACCGCACCGCACCGCACTTTAATAAACCAAGCATAAGATTATTGTCACTATAAAAAGAAAACAATTTTTATGTTCCTTATAGATTGAGTTCTTTTAGAAAATAAGTTTGTATTTTTATTTGCATAGGTTTTCACCTGTTTTCATAAAATTAAGTTAGCTAATAATTAAGAAGAATGTTTGTTGTTCAATAAGTTGTATGTAATATTGTTTATCTTGTACGTAATGTTGTAAACAATGACTACAGCGTCACACGTGACACGGCTGTGAAAGAAACGCCGTTCAGAAGCTCCCGAACATTTATTTCCGGTGGTAGGTGTCTACACGGTCCGCACCGAGCAATGCTCTCTCGACGATTCGTCCGCGCCGGTGCGGTGCGGCTCCGTGTAGCCGGTCCTTAAATGTTGTATAGTCCACCATATACCACACAATAGTTATTCCTTCTTGCTCTTAAAGAAAACAAATGGCGGTTGTGAAGAGGAGGGAATGGGTGATTTGAATTGGAGGCTATCATAAAAATGTGGTTTGAATAAAATATGTAATACAAGCTTCTGTGAAGTAGACTTTATTTCATCATAAAAGAAACACGTTTTTTTAAGAGGAAACCTTTCACTATAAAGTATGAGTAGAAAGTATAAGTAAAGGGAAATTAATTTTTGAAGTTAGGGCTGACCCACATGAGTGGTCACATAGGTTAAAGCAGGCATGTCAAACTCGTGTGATCTAATGGGCCACATCGAACATTAAAAATAAATAAAGAACCGCATCTAAAAAAAAATCTGTATTGTCATTATATATTAAGTAAAAGTAATTCCAAGCTAGTATCTTGTTAATACAGAAAGAAAAGTGGTTTAGGCCCCCAAATAAAACAGTAAGACTAATGGAGCGTTGCTCTTTACGAGATGCGAAACATGGATCATTAGCAAACTGAAAAGAAAAGATTGGAAGCATTTTGAAATTATCGGAGATGGTATCAATACAGAAGTACTGAGAAAAGCAAATGAAGGAAGAAAAAATTGGAAAGGTATAAATCCAAGAAGAGAACATGATAGGCCTTATGATGAGGCATGTGACTTTGACGAAGATAATAAAGAAGATATAGAAGAGAGAAATTCAAGAGAGAAAGACCACAACATGAATCAGATAGCGAAAGATGTTGGAAGAAGATGATGAAAACTAGCTCTATTTGTTTATAATAAAAAGTGTGAAACTCTTTTATTAGCATGAATGCTGTTAAAGTTACAACCATAGTGGTAATGCCAGGATCTAAATTTTATGCCAGATTCGTTTATCTAATTGTTGACGAATGTGTATCCGTAGGCCGAGATCTGTAGTCGGTTTGGTTCCATTCAAATTAGAAACAACTGTTAGCATAAGTATGAGCCAAATATTGCCCATATTGGCCGCACCAATTCAACTATTTTTGGGAATTAATCCGTTTCAAAGAAAGAGGAGAACTTTAGTACATCAAACCTACACGACAGAATTTTACAAACTACGCCAATCTCCAAATATAGCTTTCCAAACTGTTTTATTTGCTCTACGTCTATAAAATAAGATTGGAGTCACATTCCATTGCATTGTGGGACTTACAAAATCATGGCTAAGATTGCGAGTTTGGCATGCCCGATTCTAATGAGTCAATTTTGGGCAGATTGTGATGGAGAGATTGGGATCCAAATTTTGGTTGAGTGTGTTTTATCCTAAGTGGTTAATCACTGTCCCTCCACGCAAATTTGGTTATATTTTCTATAAGTTATGACTTAACCATTTCTAACTAAGTGTAGTGCCTCTTTCAGACGAGAGTACACTATGTTTATTTTAAAGCTGGAACTTGTCAAAAATGATAGCTTACTAAAGTAGATTCAGTAGCTTTTACATCTGTTATGAAAAAGTAGAGACACATTTAACTGACCATACGGTTTGTATGTTGGTTTTTAAACATAATATGGGACATTATAAATTAAAAATTATTCTAAAACAAGTTTACGTAATGGCAATGACTACAGGCGACTAAAATAAAATGATAGAATTTTTACTAAATATTTTGTTTAGCATATTTATTCACCGTTGTTGTGTTTTAATTGAAAACTGTTTTTGCATGTATCTTCAAACGAAAAGTTATTTTAAGAAAGAACAAAAATTGCCCTGGCAAGCAAAAAGGTTGAGAATCAAATTGCCATCTGAAATCTATCCTTTAACTTAGATTGTTTCGTTATTTCAAAGACTTGATTAATATGTCTCGATATAATTTCATAAAAGCATTATATCATATTTAGGTAGAGCAAATATGACTCAGATTATTATTTTCATTATTATTTAGCTAATTTAATGAAACTCATATGTGATAATAATTTAGTTATTTGGACTTGACCCCTTATTCTTGTCGAACCTGTACCACTTATGTTCAACCTGATAAACCTTCACTCGAAATAACACAATAGGATTCAAACACGAATTCTCGGAAGCAGAATATTAAGTACTTCTAATCTACTTCTAATCATTCACGTATTATCTGTACTTTCGCACATTATGAAGAGTAAAATCTTCAAGCCACTGGGATTCATACTAATGTACGTCTGAGAATATCGATCCAAAAATAGTGCCTCAATTATCATGTGGTCAATGTTTTACAAATCTAAACCACACCTAATACATCCTCAATGTCCATTGTGGTCAAATTGCCAAAGGAAGATTTTTTCAAACAAAATACACAGAAGTATATTGTTAACCGTAAGAATAAATGAATGCATATAATAGATGTGTAAACTTTTATAAACGTTTATTTATATGGCTATATAAATACAGGATGATTCACTCGACACCAAACATCTATTTTTTTAAAAAATTAGCTCATGATTGGAAAGTCACATTTGATTAATGTAAACCATACCTTGGCCCATGACAAGTAGGACTGGCATTAAATAAAGAACTGTTCCGTTCGTGTTTCATATATATATATATAATGAGATGGGTAGAAGCCTATATTTCTTGAATCAAAATCTTAAATTTTTTTTCCAAATTCAAATCTTCGAATCTTTTAAAATGTATAGTTTTAGTTAAGGTGAACATATTTAAAATGTAATAAAAAAAAAGTTTGAAGCCACTGACTAATGATATTTTGGTTTGTCATGTCTATTTCATCATAAACAACAAAAATACATACTTTAGTTAAATATTATATTATTACAATTTTGTCCTTAATTTGTGATTTTGTTACGCTCCCAATTACAAAAGTAGGCCTATTTATAATTACCGTGACCGATCGCTTAAAATCGTTATTTGAAGTCAAGGTCTTAATAATTATCGTATTCAAGGTGTTTTTTTTTTAGATTTTTTCGAATCTTTCAAATACCATCTAGGCTTCAAAGAATCGAGTATTCTAGCGTCCCATCTCTAACACACACTACTGCGTCCCTCTACACGTTCAAATTATGAATATAATATTAACTAAGCTAATGGGGCAGGAATGAGAAAAGAATATTTTAGAGGAAATGTACCCACAATTGCGTGAATAAAGAGCGGTAAACAATTTAGGGGGGGGGGGGGGAAACACCCCAAA
>CABFOV010002384.1:0-41346 GCA_902141375.1 Timema poppense | reverse complement strand
TAAAGCTACATTATCAGCGAGTAACATAGGCTATATTTTATTTTGAAAATTTAATTTATTCCTCATAAAAATGTCGATAGTCCCTCATATTTTATGGTAGAGTCTATGATGATTCTTCAATATGTGTGTTGAAAATAATAATGCAGGAGGCGGGGGGGGGGCGCAAGGGTCTAGTTAGAATATAAAAATAAAATTTATGTAGGCCTATAGTTACAAATTATGTAATGTTACCTTTTACCATTTTAAAACTGTTTAGAGCTCGACTGCCGAGGATGGGGAGATTGAGGTTCTAATCTCGGTCGGGTGAACTGGGGGTGATTTTTCCTAAATGGTTTTCTACTCTCCCTCCACGCAAATGCGGGTTCACTTCCTCTAAAATTCAACCTTATCAAGTAAGTACTTAAGCGTATAACCCGAACGGCTAGTAAGACGCGTTGATAAATAATAATAATAATTTTATTTATCAAATTGTTCATATTTTTATATGTAGTGTACTGTACATCTCACATAAATAATTTCTAGTGATAGTAGATTTCAGTCCCATTCATTTTTTTTTTCGGCACCGCGTCTTACTATCCGCTCGGGTTATACGCTTATGTATTAATTATGCTAATAGTTTAAGTGATAAGGAAGGTTATATTTTGGAAGTGTACTTGAATTTGCGTGAAAGGAAAGTGGAAAATATTATTTTTTTGAAAAACCACCCTCAATACACTCTATCGAGATTCGAGCCTTGAACTCCCGGTCATCGACAGTCTAGTCCACTGTGAGAATAGCGCATTAGACCATGCGGCCATCAAATCGGGCTACAAATTAAATTACGTAAGAATAATAGAATGGCAAGTTTGACCCCTTGTAGCTCGTGACCTGTAATTATTTGAAATCAGTGAATCACTATTTATACTGGTTAAAATAGTGCAATAAAACTGTTATTGTAGAATGACCTCAAGGCTCTTTCACTACTAGTACAATGTGTAAACACTGTAAAGTTGCCCAAGGTTAAAAGAGATTATACCTATCGTCTAATTATTATTATTAGCACCACGTCTTACTACCCGTTCGGTTTATACGCACTTACGCTAATGTGTAACGGTAGGGTGATTGTGAGATGAAATGAAGGACCTACAGTTTAACGTGGAATCCGAACCACGGCGGAGGCCTGGCATTCCCCACATTCACAAGATGTCTTGTCAGAGGTGAAGGAAGGGTTTGGTAATCAGATAAATCTGTGCCGGGACCGAGGATTGAACAATTGTAAAATAAATATAGTGAGATTTTATCTATATTGGCAATGCTACCTTTGGTTTTTCTTTGCCCCGAAATATTATTTTTATTGCAAGATACCACACTGTACGATGACTATAATGGCTTCAGCCACGTTCAATGTCGTTGGGAAGCGAGCTTCAGATAACCTCCCCTTACTCCCGCTTGTGTGAGACCTAGGTTCAACGTAGGGGCTATCTCGGTGCCAAAGTAAACGATTGGCAGTTCGGCCCTAACTCGGAAGGTGCGTGGGGGTTGGAGGTGTTTTTCCACACCGAGATCATCCCTGTGGTTTTCCACATTATGATTTCCATAGTTATTTTTCACAGTGTAATTTTTGTTTTTATTTTACATATTGTGATTGTCATTGTAGTTTTCAATATTGTAATTTTCGCTGCGTTTCTCCACTTTGTGGTTTTAAATACGGTTCTCCTCCTTGTTATTTTCAATGTAGTCCTCCACCTTGTTGTTTTGGTTGTGATTCTCCACCTTATTATTATTAGCACCGCGTCTTACTACCCGTTCGGGTTATACGCACTTACACTAATGTGTAATGGTAGGGTGATTGTGAGATGAAATGAAGGACCTACAGTTTAACGTGGAATCCGAACCACGGTGGAGGCCTGGCATTCCTCACATTCACAAGATATCTTGTCAGACGTGCTCCACCTTGTTATTTTCAGTGTAGTTCTCCACCTTGTGGTTTTGACTGCGGTTCTCCACCTTGTTATTTTCAGTGTAGTTCTCCACCGTATGGTTTTGACTGCGGTTCTCCACCTTGTTATTTTCAGTGTAGTTCTCCACCTTGTGGTTTCGACTTCGGTTCTCCACCTTGTTATTTTCAGCGTAGTTCTCCACATTGTGGTTTTGACTGCGGTTCTCCACCTTGTTATTTTCAGTGTAGTTCTCCACCGTATGGTTTTGACTGCGGTTCTCCACCTTGTTATTTTCAGTGTAGTTCTCCACCTTGTGGTTTCGACTTCGGTTCTCCACCTTGTTATTTTCAGCGTAGTTCTCCACATTGTGGTTTTGACTGCGGTTCTCCACCTTGTTATTTTCAGTGTAGTTCTCCACCGTATGGTTTTGACTGCGGTTCTCCACCTTGTTATTTTCAGTGTAGTTCTCCACCTTGTGGTTTCGACTTCGGTTCTCCACCTTGTTATTTTCAGCGTAGTTCTCCACATTGTGGTTTTGACTGCGGTTCTCCACCTTGTTATTTTCAGTGTAGTTCTCCACCTTGTGGTTTTGACTGCGGTTCTCCACCTTGTTATTTTCAGTGTAGTTCTCCACCTTGTGGTTTCGACTTCGGTTCTCCACCTTGTTATTTTCAGCGTAGTTCTCCACCTTGTGGTTTCGACTTCGGTTCTCCACCTTGTTATTTTCAGCGTAGTTCTCCACATTGTGGTTTTGACTACGGTTCTTTATATTATGATGTTCACTGTAATTCTCTACATTGTGATTTTCATTGCAGTTCTCCAAATTGTAATGTATCTGTGGCTCTCCACATTGTGGTTTTCCACATTGTGGTTCTCACTTTTGTTCTCCACCTCCTGATTTTCTTGTGGTTCCCTACAACGTAATTTTCACTGCATTTCTCCACATTGTGATTTTCAACGTTGTGATATTAACTATGGTTTTTAGTGGAATTTTTCCTAAGGTTTTACCTTTCTTTTTTCAGATGGATTTTTGTACATTTGCTTTGAATTCATCTTCCTCATCTTGTATCCTTATATAAGTGTAAGTAGAAAATAACCTGAACACTCATATTAACGCACAAAATTTCAACAATTAAGACTCACGTTGTTGGTCGTATAGTTTAAGGCATCACTCACTCCTACAATAGATTGCAATGCAGGTGTGGTGGGATGTCAGGATTTTAGTCCCTGCCAGGCGTAAATCAGGGTGTTTTAAATTATTTTACTCTCTACTTACACGCAAATGTAGGTACATTTCCATCTTAATGCTACCTTATTCATACCTATCTTATAAGTCCAAGCATACGAATAGACCGGACTACACTGTGCACACCAGAAAATAAAGAATAGTTTGATTTTAATCCTGTTTAGAAAAAATGAAGTCTTTACACTATGAGAAAACGAACGGCGTATCAGTGATTCAAAGTTCAATAAAAGTGTGCTACTGAGCACTAAATGCCATAATTGGATGGTGAATACCTAAAATATAATAATGATAAAACATAATAATAATAATAGTAAAAATATTATTATTATTATTATTATTAGCACCGCGTCTTACTACCCGTTCGGGTTATACGCACTTACGCTAATGTGTAAGGGTAGGGTGATTGTGAGATGAAATGGAAGACCTACAGTTTAACGTGGAATCCGAACCACGGTGGAGGCCTGGCATTCCCCCACATTAACAAGATGTCTTGTCAGAGGTGAAGGAGAGGGTTTGGTAATCAGATAAATCTTTGCCTGGACCGAGGATTGAACCCCGGCCGCCAGCATAGAATAGTAAAAATAATAATAGTAATTGAGAAAGAGCTACATATCAACTCAATTTGATGAATGTTGAAAAATATTTTTTTTTTCTTTTTTATTCACACCAACCCAAGCGTTATTTCAATGGCTAATCTAAAGGGTAGGTACAGTAGCCCTATCTATGGCTTCTTTGGTGCTGAATGACAGCTGACAGCTAAAAGCTTTGAAAAGTTACCAGACCAAATTATGTATCTCTACGCCGAACCTTACTCATTAAATCCGACCGGAATCAAAACCTCGATTTTCCCGTCATCATTAGACCAGCCTATCACGGTAGTGACGCCTTAGACCATTCGGCCACTGAAGTGATTAAGTTTGTTTGTTTATTAAATGGTGAAAACAGCTTGCCTATTATTGAGGCCTATATTATTATTTGCTGTACGCAGAACAGCCTTATCGGATGTTGGTCCTTCATATAATGAGCGTAATTACTAATCTCGTCTAGAGAAGATACTAATTGGCAGTGTACCGTAGCACTAATAAGTAGGAATCAAGAGTGTTCAAGACACGTCACCAAACATCCGAACACAAGACCTGTATTACAGTTAGAAGTTACAGCCTCCTAAGAGTTGTCCATCCAGTATAACTTTCAAAAGTATATACTTTGGACAGGTTCAGTAAGTCCTACACGAGTACAGAAGTCATTAAAAAAAATCTACAACGTAACAAGATACACATTAATTTAATTATATTTCCATCCACCACACCATTTATGGCTCACACAATTCCACCACGAAGGAACTACTAAAACAAAAGTTGAAACCATATAATTCATATGTTAAGTCATGGGATTAGTAGCTGTCGATATTTATTAATGTTATTAATACCTATAAAATAGTACCGATAATAATATAATAAAATGTTATCATTGTGAACAGACAAAACATTATGTTTGTATTTTCTAAAAGTTTTTTTTTCTAGCTATATCCTCCCATACCTTATAAATAACTATTCTGTACAGTCCATCAGAATTTATATCAAGGCTTACTAAATTATTAGTTGCAATTGTGCATTCTACCCGCCTCAATTATTATAAATTTAACTACCCACACCCAAACTCATATCCTATTCCCCCTTTCATAATTTAGTCGTTTCCGGTTTTCGTGTCGCTTTAGCTGGAAAATAAAATCATTGTTAGGCCTAGATTTATCTAGGTATATTTTGGAAAATGGTTTGTTAAAAATACACGTTAAAATAATTTTAAATATAGTAAAAAAACATTTCTACCTGATAGTCGGTAGTTGGCTTATTTCAGCCACTTGTACAATTATATATTGTGAGGGATCACGTATTTTAAGAATCAAATAGCCAAAGCTATTATATTTGTTTTGGTGAGGATTTACTCGCATCTGGATATCAGAAGTCAACTACCGAGTCGAAGTTGGCTGCGTTATCTGATAGCCCGTGATCTTAATAAAATCACACATTTGTAGCCAACGATTTCCGCACGTCCATCATAGACTCTGCCTTAAAATACAAAATACGAGGGAAGAACAAACCAGAGCACGGGACGATTCCTGGGTAGCTCAGTGGTTGATTTAATAAACCAAGTTCCTCGGTTCGATTCCCTTGTACAGGTGTAATTTGTCAATTTTTCAAAATATGATAACTAATGTAGTAAAATGCTATTATTGTTGGCTGCCAAGAAATATGTTTGTATTTTCTTAATTTTTTTTCCAACCAAAATATTAATATAAGAAAGCAATATTTTATTGATTCACCTTATTTGATTATAAAACTAAAAAAAACCCTTCTGAGCTTAACTCACGCCCCCTTCCATTCCAAAAAAACCCCGCAACCCGAAAAGACGGCGGTGTAAAGTGCACTATAAAGCAAACAATAAGCATTGTTCTGGTAACTAACTTTGAAAAGTCAAAGCTGTAAGTGTATTATGTTATGGAGCAAAAGAGGGCCAGGGGGGGGAGGGGTTACGGGGGTCAAGGAGGGGATAGTGACTCTGGCAAGGCAAGTGTACAATATTCATCCCGTGAATGATAGATGATTTCAAAGTGTACAAAATGTTTCAATGAATATTTCAGCATCCAGATGTCGAATCTTGACACCGGACACACTTATCAATATTTAATTTTCAACCAGCCGATGACGTGAGGTCTTTAGGTGAACAATGATTCATACGAAAGGCTAGTCTGTCCTTTATAAGGTCTTGTAAACAAATACATTATCTTATTGCTGTTTTGTTTATATACGAAAAAAATACTTTTTCTGACTTACTCATTAAACGTCAATCTAATTATATTTTACTCACACCCTCTCACAAAGAATTATTTGTTTTCATTCACATCCTCGACCCACATATATTGTATCGCAGTCAAAAGCGCCAAGCTCATCAACAGACTCGATTAACTTTGACGAGGGAGTTGAGATTTGAATCTCCGTCGGGTGCAGTGAGGGTGGTTTTTCACAAGTGATTTACCACTGTAGTTTCCTCAGTCTCTCACCATGCTAATGTGGGTGCACTCCCTCTAATAAATACTCCTCGTCCTCTGCATCTTGGATTAAGCTATCAGATAACCCTAGAGATAGAAAACACTCATACATACTCTCATTCAAAATCTCTCTATCTGCATAGTTTTATCAATAACAATATTTAGCTCTGTATTTCCTATTTCTAACTGTATTATCTCCTTCTCTGTTCAATTGTATCTCTCTTTGCGTTCTCTTTTTCTTTCTGAAACTTTCACTTCTTTCTTTCTTTCTGACACATTGTCTCCTTTATCTCTCTGACTCTTCGGTCTTTATTTCGCTATATATGCTCTCTTTCTCATACAAGTATTTTAGCTTTATTTATTGTTCTTTAACAATTCATAGTTGGAGGGTTCCTTTTATTTAATAATAAAGTATATTTCATAAAACGGATTTTAAATTAATTTTGATGTTAAATAAAACATTAGAATATGACAATCACGTGAGACTTATATGCAATCGAACCAGTTTGCAATACAACCCACTCACTCAAACAAAAAACTAATACCAAATGTCTACAACAGAGATGAGCTCACACTGGCAGTTATGGTCGAGATGACGTCACTCGCTGTATGTCAAGGCCAAAACAAGTGACCTTGGAGGGCTTCCTCAATAACCTAAGCCATGTGTGATCTGATCTCATTCCCCTCAACCACGATTCAAATGTGCACTTTGTTTGGATGAGAACGATCCATAAATAAACGTTTCAAAAAAAAGCTGTGCGAAAATTTTGTCACAAATCATTCGCTCTAGATTAAAGCCACCTTTATTGCATTTGGAACATTTAACACCAATAGTTACTAACAACATAATTATTCTAAAAATCTAGGGGGTAAAAAAAATTGCTTAGAGGTAATGCACCCGCATTAGAATGGAAATGAAACATGACAGCTTTGGTGCATCAGGTCTTATTACCCGTTTGGTCTATTAGAATAAATAAAAGGCAATCGCGTCAGCTCAGAATGAAGCCATTCCAAACGGGATTCTTCTTCAAGAAAAACCATTACCAAATGACCATTCAACACAAACTTACATTTTACAATATTTTGCGAATCCACATTCCCACGATCTCACTATTGATATTCAAATGACTGTCCGGCTGCAGAGGAAGTAAGTAGCCAAAATCAGTGTCAGGATATCAGGACAGTCCATGGCAGTTTAGTTAGCTTAGGGCTAAGAAAGGTACAATTTAAATTAAGTGTTCGGGCATTTGCATGTAGCGAGAGGAGAATATAACTTAAGGAAAAATACTTTGTAAGTAAATGAAGGAAAAACACTTTGTAAGTAAATGATATGTTCGGGACTCGATTTACGCCCACCCGTTCTCTGAAAACTTGACAATACGAGGGTGATGCCTTGGCTTTGTGTGTGTGTGTGTGTCATTTCAGCGGTTCCAAAACTATGGGTCGTAGGCGACGTTTTGGTGGGTCACGGAACAACCGGTCAGGTCTATAAAAATATATTAATAATTTTGTCTGCCGTAACACGTGTTACTACTTTAAAGAAAATAAAGTATGAGCATTTTTAAATAACCAACTAGGCACGTGAAAATACCGTGTTTTACTAAACCCTCCCTCTCGTCTCTGTCTAATAATAGCTATTCTGCGCGCTGGACAAACATCCCCGTCAGATGGCGACTGTGTCCACGCTGCGTCCTTTCAATTTTAAACCCTTTCATTATCGTTTAAAATTGTTTTTTTTTTTTTGCAATACATTCATTAATAAATGTATTTTTTCTTGATTACTAAAAAAGAAAGATTTGTTTTATTACTTTTCCACATTCACATTAGGATTACCTAACATTGTCTCTTGGTGTATATGCTTTGAACGAAAGTTTGCCTTTTTCGACAGGATAGAGATAGATTACACAGAAGGCTAAATACAGGTCAACATATTGGGTGGGTCGCGAAATCTTTTTAAACCTTAAGGTGGATCCCGTAACAATCAGGTTTGGAAACTGCTGCTTTAAGCGTGTTGTGAACGTGATACCTTAGACTACGTGATCATCAGTGTGGTGAAACAACCATTACAACATTTACCGATATGGGCGTTATAAAGTAGGCTACAAACTGTTGTTGTGTGGCCAACTTTAACTCAAATTTTATGTTCTATTAATATCATCTCATTTTACGTTATCAAATATTGTAATCATCAACTTTTTTGACCTCAATATTATATGGAGTATTTACGTTTTAAGAACCCCCTAACTAAACAAAATTGGGTATTACAATTATGTCTGTATCCGTATCTGGTTCTCTCTCTGTCTAGCCCTAGTACTACAACCGACAAGGTTTGATAGATTTTGTGCAAACTTTATAATTATATGTTATATGGTCAAACCTCAGGGATTTAAATATGCATATTTTATATAAATATATATATATATATATATATGTATTCTTATGTCTTAAATTAAGGTAGTTTACTGATGAACAATTTTCGAGCAATTGCAATATTTCAAATAGATCCCAATTTCGCTTTTGTCAAATGAATAGTGCAGAAAGCCGGAACTAGTTTTAATATTTCTGTTTCGAGCAAAATCTCGTGTTTCATTTTCCAGTTGATAGATAGTTCGTGAAACAACCAAGAAGAACAGTGTGCAAGACCCCAAAATGCCCGTAAAAAAAATTAAAGTTTGTAAATATCGATAGCTAGGAACATTTTAGCATAATAATGTCGTTTCAAAGCGACTCCAGTTTCTAAGAACCCGGCGACCGCAATATGGGGGAATTTCTGTGGGGTTTTAAAACCCGTGGGGGCACCGGGATATAAACTATGTATTCATGACAGGTTGGTAGACTTGGACATGGACATATTTCCCTCGCATTGTCCACTACAGACAACAAACACACCAGCTCGATGGCAAAAGATTCGAGAAAAGTAAATAGGTTTGTGGATCTAATATTTCATGTTATTCGGAAAGCCTTAAGAACATTCCCAAAACCACGTGTTGTGAAAAAAGAAAAGAAAAGGGGGATGCTTTACGACACCATGTGATACTAAGAACAAAACACTTTCACACTCAAAAGATGTTAACTGTAGAGGTTTGTTTCAAGGAAAGGAGAAAAACAACCACACGACAGATCTGGTCGTGTCAGCCTTGTTTTTGGTTGCGCCCTTTTGAGATTGTATCTGAGGATGGAAATAAACAAATGCGATGTAAAATCGTCTGTTTAGAGTTTCAAACAATTTAAAGATCACATCTATTGTTTAGGAAAGTATTTTATAAAGAAGAAAAACGTTAACAAGAGATCGTCGCTAATACTCTTATGTGAAGTGACTAAATCACTTAGAATAAATAAAGTAATTTAATTCTAGAAACCACATAGGTGGGCGCGGAAAAATATGTCAGTTTCGTTTTATTTGTTTTCCCGGTGAAAGGGAGGTTGGAGTTGTAGTTCCAGTTGTGTTCCCTGGATCGTTCCACATTTTCCCCTTACGAAAATACAGGAACATGGACAGAAAGTGAGTAGAGAGGGTGTCAAAGGAGGGGTTGAGGTGAATTATAAAGTGAAAGTCATAGATAATTTTAAAAAGGTAAAAAACCCTAAACAAATTACTATTTTCCCTATTTTCAATCGCTAATGAGACACCCTTGTTTGTCTGTGTGTTTATTTTATAAATTTTGAGCTAATCCACTGATATTAATAGGCCTATATATCTTTACACACATATATTATATACATATATATGCCTATGGTACCTATACAAACACAGGCATACATACATATAAATATATACATACATACAAGTTTAAAATTATGATTTTTTTGACAAATACATTTATGAAAATCACAAACGTTCAGAAATTATTCACTAAAAACTATTTAGATCAAACAGTGTTTACATATTATTATATAAACATAGGAATCAATGTTATTCGCATTCAATATTGTTCAATACAAAAGTACATTTTTGTAAGCATTTTAGTTGCGTTTAATGCTTATAAAGTAACTTAAGTTATTGGACAAGACCTATAAAAATAACAACCTTACACTAAACTCACCCCAATATGAAGGTTGAACATTGAAATTAAAATTGTAGTTGTAAGAACTGTGGGTTATGTTAGAGCATCATTAACATATTATTAATTCATTTTTCAGTCAATATTACTCCACCTAGGACTGCATAATTATCATTGTTACTAGCAATTTAACCTTAAAATTAACAAAAATAAATTAATTAGGTTAAAAAAATAATGAATAGGTGTCATTACGAAAAAAAAAGTTCAAATGTAACATAAAATTATGAAAAGGTTATAAAGGAAAGACCAAAATCATATACAATTCAACGGATTTTGACCATACGTATTTCTCAAATACTTGAACTATTTTACTGTATGTTATTATAACCTCAGTTATTGATTGCTTCGTTAATCACAACTACTAATGAATCAATGAACATCTTGTGAAAATTTAAACTTAGAAAATATCAATTACTAACTATAATATGTTTAAATATTTTATTTAAACAATATTTTGGAGGGATGGACTTTTGAATAATAATCTTTGAATAAATTACAGTAGTATATGAATATAAAATATTTTGTAACTTTTTAACTAAAATAAAGTACGTATTAAGAACGTACTGTAAATTAAAAAGAGAATATTTAAATAAATATCCAAGGCTTAGTATTGAATTAAAAACCAAAACAATTTTTAATACCAAATTAGAGGGGGGTTAAATAAAAATAAAACTTTTTTTAATACGTATCTAAGTGAAACGTTTTTAATTTGTTTGTAGTAATTAATGTAGGCACTTAAGTTAATATCTTCTAGAAAGTAAAATAAGAAACTGGCGTTTTATATTTTCAAACTCGGTATCTTTGATGGCACAAATTAAAAGTAAACAAATCGGGACTATACTGAGGGTTAGGAAATATGCAGGGAGCTAAAAGGCTAGTAAGTTTTTCAATTAATATAGAAGTCAACTTCTCTCTTTTTTTAGTAAAAAAACTTTGAAAATAAACAATATTTAAAATGTATCTAAGTTGATTAACATATTAAGTTCTGAAAAGCGACTAGCACAGCTATGTTATAGAACACAGTAAAAATATAAAGTTTAGAACAAAAATATATGGAAATAAATAAACGATGTGGCCGTACCTTTAGTTTTATTATTATTATTATTATTATTATTATTATTATTATTATTATTATTAGCACCACGTCTTACTACCCGTTCTGTTTATACGCACTTACGCTAATGTGTAATGGTAGGGTGATTGTGAGATGAAATGAAGGACCTACAGTTTAACGTGGAATCCGAACCACGGTGGAGGCCTGGCTTTCCCCACATTCACAAGATGTCTTGTTAGAGGTGAAGGAAGGGTTTGGTAATCAGATAAATCTTTGCCGGGACCGAGGATAGAACCCCGGCCGCCAGCATAGAAGTCTGACACCTTACCCCTAGACGACCAGGTCACCTTTTAATTTAATTATAATATGTTTAGTTTAGTCATGTAATAATATGTTTTCCATGACACACAATAAAATAATGCTGACACAGTAGTAAATTAACCATATAATCATCTAGGAAGCCTATACCCGACGTTTCGATTTGGCGTAACCTATATAGAGTTGTATTAACCAGGAACGTATAACTTATATTCAATATTCAACATTTGAAAACTAAATGTACTTAATATAGATTTTATTTATACTGCCCCCGAGTCTAAATCGGCGTGTGACATATAAAAGGAACAATTACACGCTTTATTGGGGTTCCAAAAAGTTAATTAAAAATTTCGCACGAATCAACT
This sequence comes from Timema poppense, assembly GCA_902141375.1. Taxonomy (NCBI): domain Eukaryota; kingdom Metazoa; phylum Arthropoda; class Insecta; order Phasmatodea; family Timematidae; genus Timema; species Timema poppense. Next base: position 29,334 of record CABFOV010002384.1, on the reverse strand, counting down.
TAAACCGCTTGGACACGATAAATCTTTCAATGTTACGTACGGTTCTGTTCGATACGATAATGGCTTAGAAACAAAGAAGCTTATCGTTAAAAATTAGAAAACTATTTTTTTGTTTACAGACGATGAGTATGAATATATATTTTATATTAAATTTAGTTTGTAGCAAATATATGCCTCAATATAATAATAATATTTAGCACCACGTCTTACTACCCGTTCGGGTTATACGCTTTAAGTAGGCTTACTAATTACTCTAATGGATTAGGAATTGTGAAGGTTTAATTAGAGGAAGTTAACCCGTATTTGCGTGGGGGGAGAGTGGAAAACCATTTAGGAAAAACCTCCCTCAGTTCACCCGACCGAGATTCGAACCATGATCTTCCCGTCCTCAGCAGTCGAGCTCAACACGACAAGCGCTTTAGCCAACTACGCCACCGAGGTGGGTGCATCAATATAACCCGCACCTGAGAGAAAAATGTAGGTAGCTATAAAGAAAAGATTAAACTAAAGAGAAATAAGGAGTTTAAAAACTTAAAAAGTATTAATTATACACAAAATGACGTTCCTAGTACCAAAATTAACCGTAAATACCCTAAATAGTTAACCATCACAATGAAATGACAAACAACGAAACACTAAGCCTAAAAAAGATAGATTAGATGCAAAGTCAGTTAGCTACCTTATCTCAACATGTAAATATATTCGATAATATCACAAGGATTCAAACCTGAGGTATTCTAGAGTTGGGGTCTAATCACTCAGCCAAGGAGGTGGACATCTATTCACAAAAGATTCTTAACGCTGAATACGTGGACTAAACATCAAGATCATTTAGTCCGGCCGGGTATGTTAGGGTGGTTTTTTTTTTCCTTAAATGGGTTTGCAATCCCTTTCCACATTAATGCAGATACATTTCCTCTAAATTCTAAATTCCTCCTCCCTATATAACTTGCGTAGCTAAATGCGGATATGCCGGACGGGTCAATCTCGCTATCAAGATACATATATAAAATAGTCCTTATTATTCTAGTCTCGATAATTCTAGGGTCTGTATAGTTTGAGCTAGGAATGCACTCGGCCCACATCCTTACATATCACGTGACTGAATAATATAATAATATTGTGCTTCTCTGTCACATCACTGGTAGCCCAGTAGTGGAAAGATTAGCAAGTACTGTAGCCCAAGGGACGCCAGAATGTACTAATCATACATCCTTTCCATGTCCCGATGAGATAAAGTGATGGTGATAGTGAGTGTGAGGGTGTGAAAACACTTTAATCTAGCTTAAGCCTAACTTAAGACTAACTAGCCCAAACCTGGAGACCATTGGGATTAATTCCTCTTTCGGGTAAAATACACAAGGTACCAGTTGGAAATCGATCCCTGGACACTCAGACTCGTAGCTGGGTGCATCGATCACTAGACCACGCGGCCAGCTATGTTGAGTAATAAAGATGACTTAGGTCTAGAAGGAATTGCTGCGGAAAGTTTGACATTATGTTGGAACAGAAATTCAAGAAAGAAAATTCAAGAATAAAATACTTGAAAAAGTTTGTTTTTTTAATTTCTGGCTATTTTTCATAGTTGGGATTTTCAATAGTTTGAGGTGGACCTTGCCCCGGTAAGGCCGCTACACACGTTCAGGTATACCTGTGAAGATTTGCCTGTCCGGTATAACTGAACGTGTGGATGACTTAACTGTACAGTTATTTCGGCCTGCACAGGCGACCTGATCAAATAGTTAATTTCATTCGATATATTACCTGCGTCAGAGCAAACTGCGCAGGTGGACCAGTTCAGTTGTTGCTGTTGCCACCGATATTTCGTTCACTAATTAGATAAGTTTAATTTTTTCTTTATAAACTTAATGTTGTAAACAATGACGACAGAATGTCGCGGTAGCCACCGAGCATGCATAGAAGAGTTTATATGAATATACAAAAGTGAACTATGTCTGTAGAAAATTAAAACAAAATACTACTATTACTAATTTAAAAAAAACTTGCAAATTGGTGGAAAATCTAAAAGAGATCGATCTCGCTGCCAACAGATAAAGTTGTAAATAAAATCAACAACAAACTGTGACCCGAAGAAGAAAAACTGTATCGTGTGGATGCACTAGCACATCCGGTATAACCTATACGTGTCTAACGGCCTCCGAGACTTTACTTTATTTTAATTGCCTCATTTTAATACCTATTCGGGATGTACGCATATCTACCCCCATTTGCGTGGAAGGAGAGAGCGAAGCCATGCAGGAAAAAAACATGCCAGTAAATAGGACTGGTATTCGAAATCCGAACCCCTCCGTCCTCAACTTTAATTATAAATAAATCAAGATGATATGATAGGCTCATAATCCCTGCGTGCCACGTAACTGATGAAATAACAATGAAGAACCCCGCTTCGGTGGTCGCATGGTCTAATGCGCTACTTTCGTGTTAGACTAGACAGCCGATGACGGGGAGATCAAGGTTAGAAACTCGCATCAGGTGTGCTGAGTGTTTGTAAAGAAGTTAAATACTGCCCCTCGTTGGAACGCCAATTGTATAGATACTACTCGTATTGTCATCTGCGGTTGAGAACTTGAAAAGAAGAAATATTATTATATTTACTTTAAAATATGATCGCGAATATTAAAAAGACAGGAAAAATCCATATCATTACATGTTCCCACAGTTATTTTCCACTCTCCCTACACGCAAATGCAGGTAAGCAACCTCTAAATATAACCTTTCTAATCCTTAAAACCAATGGCGTGATTAGTTCATAAGTTCATAACCCGAATGGGTAGTAAGATATGATGCTTATTTTTTTTAAATGAAACAGTCCAATCTAATGGGTCACTCTCGTGCTAAACTGGATTTCAAGTTACGGGGCGATTTTTGTAAAAAAAAAAAATATATATATAGCACTGCGTCTTAATACTCGTTTGGGTTTTACGCTTAAGGCTGCTACATAAGGAGGGCATTTTATGAGTTTGGAAATCCCACATTTTTGAAGAAGTGGTTTTATATTTTTAAATATGGTTTTCACCAAACTGCAAGGGAAAGCTATCAAACAGGTCCTCATCTAGATATAAAGTTTAAATTTTAAGTATAAATTTAAAAAAATCAACTACGCTTTATGTCAATATCTGTACTTCTGAGATTAAAGTAAAACTATAGAGACCTTGAACTAGCCAACCTTTATCAAATAAAGCCCTTTTTTTGATAGGGTCACAATAAAAAATTTAAAGCAAATGGAGGATTGTTTTTTAAGGTTCTAAATAAGCTACCAGACTTTTTTTTACAACTTTAAATATAAATTTTAAACTCTTTAAATGGTCAAAACGTAAGACAAAATTTTGTTGAAAACCATTTTAAGAGATACCAAACCACTTCGTAGATAATCCAGAATTTCGAAAAAGCTGCAACGCTTTCAGTGCTCCCCCATGTAACACCCTTAAGTACTAATTACGCTAATGGGTTTAGGAATTGGGAAGGTTGAATTTAGATGAAGTGAATCCACATTTGTGTGGAGGGAGAGTGGAAAGTGGAAAACCATTTAAGAACCTACCTCCCCGCCCCCAGTTCACACAGTATAGCTTAACACAAAACTAGCGCGTTAGCTAACTACGCCACAAAGGCGGGTTTTTTTTTTGTTCAAATCCCAGTCGGGTGTACTCAGGGTGGTTTTTCCTAAATTGTTTCTCACTCTCCCTCAGCTAAAATAGATTACATTTTCTATTAGACCCTACACCTTTCTCATCCCTAACCCACTAGAGCAATGCGTACAGGCCCAACGGGTGGAATAATCTAAACAATTAAGAAACCAATTGAGTGTCGGCTGTCCCCTCAAATGTTGGGTTAGTAAGGCTTGTAAGCGACGATGTTTGTCGGGTGGATAAACGGGAGGAGTCCCATCGTGTATGTATATCATAGTAGTACAAGGTCACGGCTATCGGAGCGCCACGCCTGTCATTTAGAGCTACGTCGTTCGTAGCTTGCCTCCACTGTCACGGCACTATTATTAGGGGAGGATGTAGTGTTGAGATCACACGGGATGCTACACACTCCGTGGAGGAAAAGAGAATCAACTGGTAGGCCTATAGTTACTGCTCGCGTGGATTTCAATAGGTTCCTTCAACCACTCCAAGAGAACGTCTCACTACTCTGTAACGATTATATTTTACACATCTCTTTTGATCAATTAAGAGAAATACTCAGATCTAATCCAACATAATGGAATTCAAAATGTATTTAATTTACGCTATATATGCAGTTAATAACCAGGCCTACATGGTGTGTCTTTCTATCAGCAACCCAAGCAAAATCTTCTCCAAATACGGGGGGAAGCGGGGAGAGAGACGAGGGATGAATGTATCCCGTCACTGGAATGTTCTAAAAGCAAAACCTTCGTAGTTAGGAGCTGAATTTGTAGAGAGAAAACCTTTTTCTTTTTTAAATCACCGAGTTTGAGTCAGGACTTGTTGGCACGAGCTCCTTTACAACCGAAAATAACAGACCATTTAAGGCCCTTGGCCCTGTAGAGGGCAAGTCTAAAACCTATTTTGTGGGATGGTGGGTGGGAGGGTGAATGGCTTCACAACCGACAGAAGTATCCTTCCACACCAACAAGAACAGATGAATCACGGAAACTGTAGATGGCGCTAGCTACCGGACAGGTCTTGCGGAAAAATCATACTTTTGGAAATATCAGTTTTCTCGAGAACGAGTGAAATTTTTATAGTAATATTTTCAACACCTCTTCTAAGATAATGTTTATTAGGTGTTAAATTTTCTTATTTTTTGTTATGCAGCCGACAGTTTTTTATTGAAAAATGTCAATTTTATCAATATTTGATCACTGTTAAAATCATAGAGGAGGTGTGTATATAAAAAATATAACCTAATCAGCAAGCTTCTATTCCTGAACAAACCGTTTCAGAAAAGAAAATTGCAAAATAATAAAAATTCTTGAAGATAACCGTTTGTTCCCACGGCTCTGCATCTCCACGCCAAATGAAAAGGGCCAGTCACTTTAAGGCAGCCGCTTTGGTCAGCGAGATAGTAGCAAACTCGCTTTCAGACCACACGTCTTGAAATTCAATGGTATCTGTCATTTTCTTGAACTTCTCTATTCTGCATAGACTTATACTCCCTTTCGCCCTTTATTAATAGCCATCCTTTGTCATGTTAATAAGATGGAGAGAAAAGAAAATTACGAAACTTCTTACCTTAAGGTAAATAGGAAAGCTCGCTGTTAGTTGATAAAACATTTTAAAATTTGGTGTTGTGAGCCTATCAGAAAATTACTGTATTTATTAGAGGAAGGCTAAATCTAGAACACTTTTTCATCACGCTTTGTCCCATAGATCAGCAAATGTGCTTAAATCGTCGTTGAACATAAGCTGATGTTTTTTATATTAGCTAGTTGTACCATTAGTATTGGCACCTAGGGACTTGCTGCTGAGGGGTTTGCAGACAAAAACTTTTAATGGGTTTTGTGGCCACAGAAAATTTGTGAGAGTGTTTGCAGCCTTCATAAATATTTTAGTGTGTTACCTAACCTAACCCCATCAGAACAAAACCGATTGACGTGCATGCAGAAAATGATTCAAGGACAAGGTGAAAACCTCAAACATTGTAGAGGGGTTTGCCGTTGCCATAAACATTGTCAGGTGTATAATATAACCTAAACTAAGCAAATTAACAAAACCTATTCACCTAGATGTAAAGATTGGGGCAGGCTCTGGATGATACACCACAGGCCACCTTATTATTGGAAGTATGTGTGTTCTCGTACATGTGCGTTGTGCAATACGGTCTGCGAGTAACCGAATAAATACCCAGGCAACAGACAAGGTATACATACACAAGACACAGCCTTTGGGAAAGTTTGTCTGCACTCCTTGAGCCAGGTTGAGTCTCTTGGCATTGGGGACAGCTAATATATAATAATTATATAATTATAGCTAGCCAGTCCTCAGTGATAAAAGGACTTCAAAGTGGAACAACTCACTTTCAAATTGTTCGTTGTAAAGCGGTGGAGGTCCGAACACAATAATTCAGGTATCAGCAATCCCGTCCACCCCCTCTCCAAACTCATCCCATTAACCCCTTCCAATGAACGAATCTTTTCAAACAAGTAAAGGACCGGCTGCACGGAGCTGCACTTCACCGGCGCGTGACGAATCGTCGAGAGAGCATTGCTCGGTGCGGACCGTGTAGACACCTACCACCGGAAATAAATGTTCGGGAGCTTCCGAACCGCGTTTCTTTCACAGCCGTGTCACGTGTGACGCTGTAGTCATTGTTTCCAACATTACGTACTGAAGACAAAGAAGAAGAAATTCCTCACCACTGCTGGAGCTCCAACAAGTACAACATTGTTCTTCCATGGCTTTCACAACACTACTTTCAATGGCAGGAGTGCAGTGGCACGCGCATCCATTCGGCTCTCGGGCTAGAAAATGAGGGGCGGTGCGGGTCAGCTACGTGTAGCCATAGATTAACTACAATAGCCCCACGACTTCTTTTGGTGCTGACTGTCAGCTCACAGCTGACTTCTGACAGTCAAAATTTAGGTATATAACTAAATTTTGACTGTCAGAAGTGACAGCTGCTAAACACATGTTTTTGCAGATCACATGGTTTGGCGTCGGGATAAATAATTTGGTCTGGTAACTTTTCAAAGCCGTCAGCTGTGAGCTGTCAGTCAGCACTAAAGAAGTCATGGGGCTACTATAGTAGCAGAAGGTATTTGAAGATGGCAAAGATCCACTTAAACATAAAAAACAAAAAAATATGATTGTATTCTAAGTTTTATTTGTAATTTACAGTCTGAGTAAGCTCATTTAAGAGGTAGATTTAGGGGAAGAGGTGGGGCCATTACCTGGCTCAAGCTTTGTGAAAGCCAGTTTATTGAAACTAGAAGGCAGTTTTTGTTTGTTCACTAATAAAACCTTCTTTAACGTGAACCGTTTTAAAAAATGCCAGCTTGAAAACGATATTGTCACTTGGGACTACGCGTAGGGATCCCCGTTTCGGAGGATTCAAGCTCTCCCAATGAGAGCAGCCGTTTTAGCCGGGAGGCTGTGGTCTGGTGTATACCTTGTCTGTGACCCATATGAAATGTACCGGAGTATAAAGGGGAAACACATGCAGCCATATACAAACGGAGCTAGCTGCTATTCTTGCTCTTACAGAATAAAATACAGCCCACCAGAGTGTCGTACAGTCCTTGACGTACTTTATAGGGCTTGTAAAACTCTACAACATCCATGCCATTCGTTGGACAACCGTAAGTATGCAGGTTTGAACCATCAAAATACACGTCGTATGGATGTGACTATTGTCCCAAAGTTCGTGAACTTATATTTTATTTGTTTGGTTTCAGTTGTTATTTACAGAACATAATAAATATTATTTAGACATTTTAAACGTTTACACTGGTGATACCTCTCAGAACTAAGTTTATGGAAACATTGTTTGGAAATATAAACGAGTAATAGAGTAAAAATGTGTGTACAGGGAAATATTACTTTCACTTAATGCCAAAGATTATATATATAAGATTATGTTTATATACAAATATTTTCTAATCCAATTATTTATGGAAGTTGTATACAAAAAAACTGCTAAATACGGGGTATCAATTTCCTTAAATGAAATATATTTTAAAATTTAAATTAGCAAAAGGTTAATAGCAAATTAATTTTAAAAGCTGATAGTGTACGTAGGATAAAGACATCTCCCAAGTCTTTTCCCCCCCAATAAATGAAATATGTTTTCTGGATAGAAGAGTGCCTTACCTCGATCGTGAAAGTAAGATATTCACAATATTTACTTCTCATAAATCTAACTTGACCCTTATTGAAATAGTGAGCGATCACAAATATTCAACTAGTTTACTTACGGGCTAGGACGTTATGTTCGGGAGCTATTGTAAACATATTTTAAAGAAGGGAGTGGGAACAAATTGAAGGGTACCTTACCCTAATCATTTTTAAGAGAGAAAAAAAAGGTCCGTTTCACCCCACGGATAACACCTAGCTTAGGTATGGTGTAGTGTGGTTCTCTGAGGAGGGAAGTGGGGGTAAAGGGAGTATGTTGATAAGGGAAATATAATAAGTAGGGAAGGGGGATAAGTGGAAATTTTTTAAAGAGCCAGAGTAGGAAAAGGGGAATATGGTAAGGAGGAAATAGAGGATCAGGGGAAGATGTTAAGAAGGAAAGGGAGAATGAGGGGCAGCTGATTAGGAGAGAGAGGGTAAGGAACATATAAGGAAGAAAGGGGGAATACGGGGTAGATGATAAGGAGAGAAGGGGGTATAACCATGTGTTGTATAGGACACTCATGACATACTAGTAGATGGAGTGCCTTACCCTTATAACCCTAATAAAGGAACGACGTATTTGTTTGATATGATTTGAGATGTATCGTAAAGAGTGTATGTTTAGTGGAAGTGTGTGATATCTCAAACACATAGGTAAAATAACTAAATATCTATGCTCCTGCTCACCATTATTGAGGAGGCAAACTTCATGTCCACCCTATTTTGCTAACCGTTTCCGAATGGAAAAATTTCCTAGACAAATCATTTAAACCCAGATGAACAAGGATTTATCTCATTTCATAAGTTATCTAAATATCGCCGAGGGCCACCAAGGGATGGCGCTTGTTCTCCAATCAGCTCGGAACACTTTTAGGCTGGAAGAGTGCGAACCCCCGGGGATATATCTCTCAAATCGATTAAGAAACTTAGCATTTAAGCTAAAGTAAAAGCTGATTTTGGATGTTGTTTTGTATGCTCTCATTTAAAAATTTCAAATCATCTAAAAGAAAGTAATAAGATTTAAAAATTATGATTTTTTTTTTCATTAATACGTTTGTCCAGATGACATTTCTATAGGCTGCGACAAACCCCATTAAGGTATGGCTACATGGAGCCCCGCCCCACCCCGCAATTTTTAACCCTTTTTATATTCTTTATAGACTGAGTTCTATTACAAAATAAGTTTGTATTTTTATTTTTACTTGCATAGGTTTTCACCTGTTTTCATAAAATTAAGTTAGCTACTAATTACGAAGAATAAAGTTTTAAGTTAGCTAATAATTAAGAATAAGAATGTTTGTTGTTCAATACGTTGTATGTAATAATGTTTATCTTGTACGTAATGTTGTAAACAATGACTACAGCGTCACACGTGACACGGCTTGTGAAAGAAACGCAGTTCGGAGACTCCCGAACATTTATTTCCGGTGGTAGGTGTCTACACGGTCCGCACCGAGCGATGCTCTCTCGACGATTCGTCCGCGCCGGTGCAGTGCGGCTCTGTGAAGCCGGTCCTTTAAACTGTCATGAGTTTTGATCCCTCTCTTTGCGCTGTTCCCAGGTGGTTAGGTTCTGTTTATAATACATTTGTACACTCTAAAATATGTCGTAGGTATTGTTTTGTTTGCCGGTGTATTGGATTTATTTTTCCTAACTTCCCCCCCGCCTACCCCAGCAAATGTAGATAATTATACTTCTTCTAAATACTGCCTTTATTATCCATAGCCTACTAGCGGGTGGTATAATTATTAGGAAAGCGTAACGAAATGTTCATTCAATCGGAAAAACATGGTCCTTTGTTCACCAAGCAGGCGTCAGAAGGAGTCAGCTTCGAGAGCTTGGAGTTCTTTAAATTAAATATCACATCAGATTGGAAGGTTTTCGACATCGACAATGAGTCAAAATATGCAAGTTAATTTATATTCTATAGTTTCCGGTATAAGGAAAAACAATTTTCGGAGCTCTTCATTTTAAAATGTCAACTTCCTAAAAGAAACAGGATTACACACATATATTCCATTCACGGTAGGAATTACTCTCTGAAAGGTCTTTTTTCCTACCTAATATCCTACTATATAGTAGATTTATGGTAGGGAAAAAGGCCTTTCAGAAGTCAATTCCTACGGTGAATGGAATATACACACACTTCCTAGATGCATTCAATGTATGAACTAAAACAAAGTTGTAGGGAATTCCAAACCATTCCTCTACTTTCGATAAAATCTTCCTTCGCTTGAAATCCTCGATATATCGATAAAACTTCCCCGCTTCACAGTTCAAATGGTCTAGGACGTCACTCTTGCAAAAGACTGGACTGCCAATGACGGAGAGATCGGGATTCGAATCCTATTCACGTATACAGTATTTTTTAGAACAGCGTCTTACTACCCGTTTGTACTATACGCTTATTTACTAATTACGTTAATTGTTTTAGGGATTAGTAAAGTTATATTTAGAGAATACGTAACCACATTTGTGTGGAGGGAAAGTGGAAAACCATTTTGGAAAAAAAACAACTCGGTACACTTGACCGAGATTTGAACCTTGATCTCACCTTCATCGGCAGTCTATTATACTGCAAGAGTAACGCGTTACACTACGCGGCCACCGAAGCGGGTCTGTATAGTATTGAAAGGGGTTTTTTTTCAAATAATTTTCTACTCTCCTTCCATGCAAATGCTATTAGGCCTACACTTCCTCTAAATTCAACTTTATTCATCCCTAACACTTAAGCTTAATTAGTACATATGCGTACTATCTGAAAGGATTGTAAAACGCATTTATAAAATAAAAAGATAAAAACTAATAAAAACAACAACATTAATATACTGTACCTATCACGAGATAAGAGCCGCAGAGTTGACGCAATGTTGCCCGAGCCAAGTATGTGAGACGATATTAAACTAACACTCCGTTTCTCTAATACGACAGCACACGTGCACACGGCTTGGAAACTGGTTCCTAATATATATATATATATAAAGATCGTATCATTCATTCTTATGCAAGAGTGATGTGTTTCGATGTACCTTACTGCCGGTAAAACAGGTTCCTATCGATATACGACCCTACCCAGTCACTAGCTTCAAACGGGAATGTGTCAATAATAAAACAAGAAATAATCCCGGGTGTGTAAAAAGTTTCACTTCATTTCCGTTGATTAGTTACACTACCAATACAGAAATAAATGTATATTGTTTCAATATTAAAATAGAAACAAAATTTAAAATTTTACTGTTTTAATAAAATGTGAGGGCCGGGGCAATAAAATGTGAGGCCCCCATTTGTCCGGCAGATTTTCAGTTTTAATATTAAACCGTTATAATATATTGATACGTAATCGGTACTTATGTTACTTAATAATTTCACATGTTTTATGAAATATTGATCAACCCATTAAATGACTGTACATTATTAAATGCAAACAATCAATCCAATTAAGTGTTCAAAAGTAAATTCCTCTTTACACCATAGTACTGTTAGTTTTCTGTAGGTGACCTGGCGGTCTAGGGGTAAGGTGTCAGACTTCTATGCTGGCGGCCGGGGTTCAATCCTCGGTCCCGGCAAAGATTTATCTGATTACCAAACCCTTCCTTCACCTCTGACAAGACATATTGTGAATGTGGGGAATGCCAGGTCTCCACCATGGTTCGGATTCCACGTTAAACTGTAGGTCCTTCATCTCATCTCAAAATCACCCTACCATTACACATTAGTGTAAGTGCGTATAACCCGAACGGGTAGTAAGACGCGGTGCTAATAATAATAATAATAGTTTTCTGTAGACCGATAGAGGTAGCACAATGGTGGCGTGTTCCACTGTAATGCAGCACTCTGCTCGAACAACGTAAATCTTAGAAATTACATAAAGCTATAGTTTTCAAGAATCTGGGATGGAATCCTATCACTAAGCGAATACTTATTGCTGTTAACTATCTGTACACTATTTGATGCGAAATTTAGAATATATGTAATTTATTTAATAAGTTTAGGAGGAAATGTGGCCCCCTGGAATGAGAGGCCTGGAGCAATTACCCCCTTTACCCCTGCCCCCCAGAAGTGACCATGGTCACTCGTACTAATGAATACAGTATAGTCCCTAGAGAGGTTCTTTCTGAAATAAGGCTAAAATTAAGTTCTGTATATTGCATTTTAGAAAACATTCTAAATAAAGCTTTAGTAAGGAGCAAATCAATAATTATAAGTTAAGACTTAGATATTATTATTTAGAAATTACGAAGATGAGTTAAGATCAGAGAATTCAAAAAAAGGATTAATGGTGATAAAATTTAATTTTAACATAAGGACACTAAATATTATTTATACACTTGGAAAAACAATTTCCTTAAACAAAGTTTTCATAACATTTAAAATATTCCATTGACTCAATAACTAGACATTAATAGCGTATAACCAGAACGGGTAGTAAGACGCGGTGCTAAATATTATTATTATTATTATTATTATATGAGTCAAATTATCAAATAATCATTCATATTATATTAAAATTTGAGTACAATAATAGTTAAATAGAAGATAAAAAAATAAAAGGTTTAAAACTTATTTAAAATAACAAGTTAAAACAAAGTTAACACCACCAGTCAAAAGTTTTGTTTACAATATGTATGAATTGAAAGTTAATAATATTTATGAAAAAGTTTGATCATGTCTAATTCTTATCTGCATTAACGTCCCATTACTCCTTTAGGCATTCCAGATTAGGTGGAGAAATCTGTAAACTTAATTGTCCGACATGTTTTGGTACTCATATTCATGGAAAATCGTCGTGGTTTGAAACATAAGTATTTCCACGACTAGAAGATGTTAACTGACAAAGCGTGGCTTACCACAGAGAGTAGTAATCTGGTAGTATGTGTAACTTTTTGAAAATATATATTTCTTACTGTCAACATTGATACATCGCAATAGAATGGGGCACAGATGACGGGAAGATTGGGGTTCGGATCTCGATCAGGTGAACTGAGGCTTGTTTTTATGAGTGGCTTTCCACTCTCCTTCCATGCAAATGTGGGCACACTTCCTCTAAATTCAAATTGGTTTTCCTTTATTTATTTGCGGTATTCAACGTGCTATTTCTGAAACGACTGATTATATCAGAAAAAGAGTTATTAATTAACTTGAATCTAAAACAGACACAAAATCCAGCCCCCAGCCATCAATTCATCACTGTGAAGGGGGAAACCCAACATGTCAGCAATGATAGACTTTTTCTGTTATGCCAGGAATCGAACCCGGGACCCTTAGCTCAGAAGACAGACACGCTACTTTATGATCTAAGCCTAAGATGTTGGACTAACTCAATCTTACTCATCCGTAACACATCTGCATGATTGTTTATATGCGTATAGCCCGAACGGTTAGTAAAGCGCATTGAATATATATAAATATATATATATGTGTGTGTGAGTGTAAAGTTTGTTCAGCGTAGGAATTGTTTTCTGTAAGGCCCTTTTCCCTACCAGGAGGCTATTATATAGTAGGATATTGGTAGGAAAAAGGACCTTTCAGAGAGTAATTCCTACCGTGAATGGAGTATATATAAGTGTATGCGTATAGCCCGGGCAATGAGACACGATGAAAAACAAACCCATCAGAGCATTCCCGCGCCCCAGGTCTGAAGCAGACCGGCTCCTGCCCCGCCTCGTATCGACAGAACAGACCGAGAGCGACGCGACGGCAGGGACAAAGCGAGGCGGGCCAAATTGCCCGGTATTAATGTAAAATCGTCATCACCTTTAGCCTTTCCTTCATGTGTATTGATTGGTCGTTGGCCCTTGGCCGGTCCAGTGTGCGTCACCCCCTCACAAAGAGCGGCGGCTTAATTAATAACATAACTCGGTTGGAACAGGCCGACGTGGCGTTATGCGGTAACCCTTACATTTTTTTCGTTATGAGACAGAACAATTAATAGGATAGTTTTAATTTTTACCAAATTAATTAGGTATGAAAAATAGATGAAAATAAACTTTAAAACGTTTTTGACATAATATGTTAGGCATATATGTTTATTTAATGAAGAAAAAACATAATCCAACATCTGTAAGTCGCTAGGGTCAGATCCGTCCGTTTTAGTTTTTCGTTGACGGTGAGGTCGTATAGTACGATTTTGGTAGGAAGAACAATAAAAGTTAGTTACTAAATTTACTGAAACGATTTTAATATATTCATACATCAAAACACGCTATCTACAGCGGTCACGTTTGATAGATTTTATCAATAACAATAGTAATATAATAAAACAGTATCAATGTTGACCGCAAAAAAATAAGTTTGAATTTTTTCTACTGTTCTTCCAACCAAAATCATGGTATAGGTTTGGGTTACAAGGTGGTGTACTAATTACGCTAATAGTTTTAGGGCTTAATTCGCTTTGGAACTAGTGTAATTCCCGAGCCGTTTTTTTTTTATAGGTCTTACCGTTTAGCCACAAGATACCTACAAAGAAAGGTCCGCACCGACTTTAAAGTTAATCCAACATTTTGTATTTTTTTAGGGGAATAAAAATATATTTTTTTAACTTTTTGGAATTTTCCCGTCGGTTACAGGCTCGAAGCTATAAGTTTGCAAAATTTCAAGTTTCTATCTCATCGGGAAGTGGGTAAACATTAATGTCAGTGAGTGAGTCAGCCATGTGGCTTTATAGTAGTATAATATAGCTATATTTATAGGAAATGTGGCTGTATTTGCGTGGAGTGAGAGTGGAAAACTATTTTGTAAAAATCACCCTCAGTACACCCAACAGAGATTTGAACCTCAATCTCTCCGAGGTTAGCGCATTAGACCACGTGGCCAACGAAGTAGGTCATAGGCTATTGAAAGTGGGTATTGATTACATTATTTCCCACTATATTTCTACTCAAATTAGAATATATTTATTTTCAAATTTTACCACATTCATTCATACCCCCATTAGTTTAAATATGCAGCTAGCCCGGATTGGTGGTAGGAAGTGATGTGCACGCACACACAATCAATGTGATATGTGGTTAGAACTTTGCTGTGTTGTTTTGAGCTCATTCGTGGCTAAATACCTACAGTAGCCCCATGGCTTCTTTGGTGCTGACTGACAGCTTTGAAAAGTTACCAGACCAAATTATGTATCCCTACGCCGAACTATATGGTCTGTAAAAACACGTGTTTAGCAGCTGTCACTTCTGACAGTCAAAATTAAGGTATATACCTAAATGTCGACTGTCAGAAGTGAGCTGTGAGCTGTCAGTCAGCACCAAAGAAGCCACGGGGCTACTGTAGTTATAGTAAGTTGTCCACACGTTTGGTGGATCCTGATTCAATTTCGGGTGAGAGGGATTGGATGGGGGAAGAGGAGGAGGAAGTGTATAAGAAGAAATTTACTAATTCAGGGTGTCTACTAAATCTTTCAAGAAAAAAATCCTTGAAAGCTCTAGGTCCATCCCAGGTGATTTTAAGATTTTTCCAGGCTTAAAAAATCCTATATTTCTACCCATAATCCTATAAGTTAACAGTCCATAATCTCTCCAAAAAGTTCTTGTTCTCAGCGTTCCAAAAGTTCTTATCTATCAACTAGGGTGATTATTAGAATGAAGTAGGATTTATTATATTTAATTTCATTGTTTCAAATGTATTTTGATAAATTTTAACTATTCAGAAAAAATCTGTACACCAGGGACTATATTTTCCAAACATATTTATCAATACAAATTCATAAACGTCTTTCTAACGTAAGACAAACGTAAAAAACAAACAATTCAGTTCATATGTTGGTGAATTGTTTTTTGCGAGGTAAAATTCTTCAAACACTTTAACGTAGCCCTACTTTAGTTAGTATTTTAAAATATAATATTCCTTAAACAAAACACATCATATTCTGGCCACCCACTCATGTATCAGTGATACATAATTCTCTACATGTTTCTAACTTATTACTTTTTCAATTGCGCATGCGTCAGATCGACCATATTGCCTATAGTTGGCGTGTTTATCTAAATAGGGGAGGGAGTAATGAGTTTTTTATACATACCATAGTAATTATCTGCAACCCTTCCTTCACCTCTGACAAGACAACTTGTGAATGTGGGGAATGCCAGGCCTCCACCGTGGTTCGGATTCCACGTTAAACTGTAGGTCCTCCATTTCATCTCACAATCACCCTACCATTACACATTAGCGTAAGTGGTTATAACCCGAACGGGTAGTAAGACGCGGTGCTAATAGTAATAATAAACTATCTGCAACGATAGTAGTTTTACCATTTTATTGGTAAGCAAAAAAAATCCCCGGGTCACCCCAAAACTCCTTGAGACTTACCTGAGTTTTCATGCAAGCAAAAAAATTTCCGAGGATTTCCAGGTTTTCTAGACGAGTGCCCACCCTGTAGTCGTATACGAGTTCATCATGTTATCAAACTAGTAGATCTCTAGCCTAAAGGTTGGATATGTTAGGCGTACTTTCCGGGTTGAGCTAGTTTGTAAGGCGTGTGCTGATATGTGTATTTAGATAATAACACTCCAATCTTCTACCTCAAAGAGAGGGTGGCGAGCCGAGAGCACCTTACACTCAGCTGTTTAGCCTTGATACAGTTTTTCCCAACCGGTGGTTCACAGACTAACACTGGTCCGTAGGCTCACTGATGACGGTCCGCCAACACATTATTAATTGTAATTATACTTGAATTTTAGAAACGCAAATGGTAATTAATATTGTGAATTTTTACTTTCTTGCTATATTACAGGTAGAGAAAGTATTGTGATCGTAAAAACAATCGAAGTTTTGATTTTGATGAATCTCGACGTTTCATGAACCCCCCTAATCCGAAAAAGTGGTTTTTGAATTTCCGTCTGTCCGTAGCTCCAACTAGATCCTAAACTATTTTTACAGATCAAGGTAAAACTTGGTATCTGGGGTTTTAATAGGGTTGCCCTGAGGGGTCTTTGTAATTGGATATCTAACCCCACAATTAAGGGTAGTTTACTGAAGGACAAAAAAAGAAAAAGTTATTTTTCTCAAAATCAACTAAAACGATTTTGATTAAATTTAATTTCTAGACATTTATAAATATTACAAACAAAATGGCTACGCTCAATATTTTGGCAAAATGACTTTAAGGGCTCCGGTCTGATGCGTAAATTATATTTTTTTATAATTTCTCCTAAACTATTTGAGATATGAAATTACTTATCATTACAAACATGTAGGTCTATTTATAATACAAATATTTTATTTGAATAAAACCAATAAATTTCAAGATATACGCCAATATTTTGTTATTTTTTAACTTTTCGAAAACAAATGGTAAAGTATTGCGACCGTAAAAATAACTAACCCGAAATGTTGAAATGCATCTCGACGTTTCATGACCCCACGAATCCTAAAAAGTGGTATTTGCAATGCCATTTGTCTGTGTGTCTTTTAGACTTAACCTTGGGAAGAGTAGTTTAATAAAGGGGGAAAAGAAAAAAAATATATATATATATTTTCTCAAAATCGGCTCTAATGATTTTGATTAAAATTCGTATCTATGCGTTGTTTAAGATTATAAATAAACTGGTTATTTTCATTTTCCCACGAAAATGACTTTTAGGGTACTTTAGAGAAGCAGAAACTTACGTATCTTCGCAACTATTTTAGATATTAAATGACTTTTCATGGCGAAATTGTAATACTATTAAAAATACATTTTTTATATGAAATATATTTTTTATAAAAGCAACAGTTTTTGAGATATTGGCAAATATATTAATACAATTTTGTGATATTTAGTTGTAAAGATATACTACTTAAGTTTTAACGCAATAATTCTCCAATGCCATCTGAGTAATTAAATATAAGTAAGTCTCTCAAAAAGTTTATGTTGTTTTCCTTAAAACCTCTTAGGAGAAATGTTTGTACAACAATGATATATCTCCGTTTTAAACTCAATAGTCAATATTTACATTTTATATTGCTCAAAATTTATAAATGAGGAATTTAATAGCAATTCGATGGCACGAAGATTTGCAACACCTAATAAAATGTCGAAAATTTTAACCGGAAGTTGAAGTTTTAATACAAAGTGTTGACCCTTGAGGACCCAATATTTTTTTATCGGTCCAAACATACAAATGAGGACATAAATTCTTTAAAAATAAAATTTAAAAATTTAAAACCGGGACTCAAAAATGTTTTACATAAGTAAAATGGGATTATAATTGGGTTTTCTAGTGTATATTATTTCGTTTCACATATATAACGAGTTTTGAGTAAATGTATCCATTTTTAAACAACAGAGCGAGAAAGTCCGTGTGGAGTTCCGTACCATTTATTTTATTAGTTAATTTTGTTTTAAAATAGTTTACGTATAGCTAACTATTGCTCTGAAACAACATTAAATAAACTTATGATAATATTGATAGTAATAGATATAATTAGTTCATATTTTACCCAAAACAATCTAGAAAAGCTACAGTAAGATTCACTTTTAGTCTTTCTCACCTTTGAACATCAATTTAAAAAACTCTTCAAATTAAAGTTGAAAGCTCTTTTTGTTTTTTCACGTAACAGAAGTGTCATACACGAATTAATCTAAAGTTTTATAAGAATTGTATTTTAGAGGAAATTATTTTCGTGCAATAACTCGATGACCCAAAGAAAAATATAAGTTACTTTGACGCTGTTAGTGAAATAGTCCTAGATTAAAATTAACTATGTAAGCCTATCTTTTGAAATTGTTTTAGCAAAAAGACGATAAACTATGTCTTACTTGGGTCCAAGTCCAATAAAAACTAGATATTTGCAATATGATTACATAAAACATTTTAATATGAAGTCGTTTAATATTATAAAATATACCAAATAGAATTGTATAGATTTGAGGTTATAATTATTATGGGAAGCTTTAAAGTGGGCTGAAACTAGATTAGGCACCCTTGATTATTCTAAGCTCAAAGTTATTACTGTAAGTAAACTTTTATTTATCACAGATCATAATGAAATCCACTTATAATCGTTTCACAAACCACAATAATTTCCTTCAGAATGGAGAACTCAAAATCCCCCTAAGATATTACTGAGACAATAGCATGTGAAACACCCGGTATAATATTTAGTAGCTTACTGAGAAAAAAAAAGGGGAGGGGGAAAGCATCGTTTTATGCAGTGGCCATATCATAGATAAATGCCTCTGAAATGTGACTTGGTAATAGATGGTTCCACTCGGTCTTTGTAACCAAACCAACGATTCGAAGCCACTGCTTTGGGCAACCTATTACACACTTGACTATCTGAAAAACTACCTTTGTATTAGAACCTCCATTTACTTGCTTTCCATGTCCAAAATGATTGCTATCAAGTGCAGGTGAACAGGGAGGAGCCTGTGTTATTTGAAACCTCAAGAAGTTTGCTATTTTACCAATCGATCATACTTCCTGTTAACATGCTCAATTAATAAATAAAACTCAAACTGAAGTTCTACCAGGTGTCTTCACTGTTAGAGGAACAAAAATTAGTGACTTTTTGGTTACCTTTTTTGACCACAAAATTCCTTCGGGAGCGTATAGCCCAAACGGGCAGTAAGACGTGGTGCAAAAAAAAAAAATCCTTCAGTAAACGGTCGAACATTATATTGTAATAACGATTACTATAACCATACCAACAAGAAAACTTACTTGTAATTAATGATGTTTGAAGCTCACAGAAGCTGAAGTTTCTAAACAAACACAAAAATATAATATTGCTCAAATTTGTCCCCTAATATTTAGTTTATACACAAAATCACAACATACAGGATTTACATCTGCCTCAGTCATTTCTTCTCCAAGTCGATTTCAGTTTGAAGTGCTGAAGCCCCTTCTTCAACCTGTTGGAGAGGTTTTCTTTTCTTTGCCTCGAGTCTATTTACAGTTTCCAATGTTGTTTGTGATCTGTTAGCTTCTTCTCTTTCTTTCTTCTTCATTTCTTTAATTGCTTCCTTTCTTTTGGAACTTGCTCACCTAGCTGCATGCAGCATCCCACTTGTAAATTCCACATTCTTTATGACACCTACCGACTGAACCATTGAATATATGCTGCGTTGGGAGATTAGAGAACGCTCTTTCATATTTTCAACCAAACATTCCTTGTTTACTGAAAAACCTCTTTCAACAGCACTGTTTCCACGGAACATTGTAAATATCATCGTGCAAAATGACAGCAATGCCTTGCAAGCTTTTGCATTAATGAAGATATTGAAGAGAAAAGAATCTGGTTTCATTGAAATCAAATGTCTTCAGCTCTTCTTGAACAGAAAACTGTTCAGCTTCAATGTATGCAATGTGGTTGTTTGAAGTGAGTTGTTCGAGTGCTACGTTAACCCGTTGTACTCTTAGAGTGCCACTAGTCATTACTGCTGGTGAAAGGCATGAAGCACCTTTCACCATGCACTTTCGTAATGGAGAATTAGGCCCAGTCTGCTTTTGAAACATTTCTACTAAGAAGTGACTGCAATCTTTTCTAAATAGTTGTACATCAAGTTCTTTCACACTTTTACAAAATTCCTTCGCACCAAAGCCTATGTCTACGTCCGAAAAGCTCAAAAGATTTTCATTTTTGACATCAAATGCCAAGAACTGTCCTGAGTTTTTCACATTACTTATAACCTTTGCCTTGAGGAGGCGAGCAGCAATTCTACATGCCATCGAATAAAGTTTGGCATGTACAAAGAGCAACATTGGATTGTCATTTTGAAATATTGTAAAATATGTTTCCACTTCTCCTGTTACTAACTGCAAGAAAAATAGTTTTGCTTCAAGAAGGTTATCTTCTAGGAAGTCTCGTACAACATCGAAATTCTTTGTTTCATGTGGTTTGGAACACACAAAAACCACATATTTCTTTAAATGTGGAATCATTTTCAGGTTCTTTCAATTTCTTTTGAGTTTTCCACCCATCTGATGGAACACATTTTAAGGGGAAAGAGGGTTGATCCACTTGAAAGGATGTAATCAGATCTTCGATATGGAAAATATTTTTAATACAACGAACGCAGAAAATTATGAACTTGTCATTCACATTTATCATGAGCTATCTTATAAACCCCATGAACTGTATGAAGAGAGCATGTGCCAACATCAAAAGGTTTCTTGTCTTCAGAGTTATCTAAATTTTTCCCCATCATTTGATTGAAGTCCTTAAGGAATTTTAAATTTACATTAGGTCCATCAACAGAAATTTGTGGAATATTCTTTAAAGGCAGTCCTAATTCAGAGATACCTGACATAAAGGCATCGAGTATCGGGTAGAAACCACATTTAAACTTGAGTTCCAATAACGGACAATGATGTCCATTTGTCCTTTTTTGGCAATTCTATTGAGACTTTCATCAAGTGAAACGGCTAAAAATTCAGTCTTCTTTAACTCCAATGAGAGTTTTTCTTGGAAGAAAGGGCCAAAACCAAAGGTTGTCAAATAGCTAAGTTTGTATTTTTGCATTTTGAACTTCTGTACTATTACACTGTCAAACAAAAATATTGAGAAAAGATCACTAGAAATACATGAACCTCTGTCAGAAGTATGAGTCATAACCTTATTCATGGACCACAGAATTTATGCTTTCAAGGTATCATCATTTATACAAAATTTACTTAAAGGTCCTCCAAAAGATGAGGAAGATGAAACAACTAATATAGATGGAGATTCAACTAAATACACATCATTTGCAAAAGTAGATCTACTTGTGTAAGGTAATAATTCTCTTGCCGGTTCTGGCTGTTTACATCCAACTTTTTCAGAAGATATAAAGCTGAGCGTTTTTTGCTTGCCTTGGAGTAGGACAGAGGTTAGTTCCAAATGCTTCTTACCTTATCCATGAATTTTAACTCCATTCAACCCATTGTGGTGTATATAAAATTCGATTTACAAAATGTACAATAAGCCTTATACTGGTCATTTTCAACAGGGCGCAACCACTTTGAGTATTTATTTTCCTCAACATTCATCCAAAACTCTTTGAACGAACATTTACCAGGTATCTTTTAACAGATTAGCATAAACTTCACACATAAAATCTTTGAATGCCCCCCCAAAAAAATTATGGATTTTTTCTGCAACATACAATTAAAAAATAATTTAGGCCTAATATTTTATGTGCCCATAAGAAAACGAAAATCATTTTAAAAATTAGTAAATTTCAACTGTTTTAAATGAATGGTCTTTACAATTAACTGAATTACGTCAAGGATCAAATATTAACAATAATAGTATTATTTTATATTTTATTAAAAATATGCCATATTTCACTGCGAAAACGATTGCTATTTGCTGCCAACGTTAATTTGAAATTATAATATACATTTTACACCGCCTTCAAATTGCAGTCATATCACTGAAAGCGTAAAAAATTGATAATTGCCGCTGACATCTTGATCCAGATTCACAACACATATGAACGCACGGTTTGTGTAGAAAATTTCCAGGTATTTTCCCGTATCATCTACAAAACCTGAATTCCAATTCATTCCTCGAAAACCATTATTTGTAGACACACACAAGGCATAATGCACTCACACACCCCACGAGACAAAGCGGACGCCACATTAAAATTTAACACAAGATGGTGAACGTTAACCTTGTCGTTGGAATCACAGACAAAACAATCAGGTAACTTCCGGCTGGCGCGTGTCACGTGGCATCAAGTGTAGTGGATAACGCTATCTTTGAAGCGTTCGCGTTGTTACGATGTGCGGGAAATTCAAACTAAAAATATTTTCGTAACTTTATGACCAAAATATTAAAAATTCGTGACTTTCGTGGCCTTTTTGCAATTAGTGACTTTTTCGTGACTTTCGTGACCCAGTAGACACACTGTTCTAATTAGGGGGTAAGCTTCCGGTATAAAAAAATACACTGCAGTTCAAATTTCACATAGGACTCAAAAATCGCTATACCGTAGACAACTACTAAACGTGTTGGATTACCCTTATCAGTGGTGAGTAACAGTGGTATTGTTTATCAATGGCAGGGTTGATAAAGTGGCTTACACTGCGGACTCTGAAAACTGGGATCAACTCTGACCAGAGGCTCAATATGTCTTTCCAAAAGAAACTTAAAAAAACAACAATAGGATTTTCACACTTTTTCGAATCAAATATAGTTTCCTTTATTAAAATCTGTAATTTTTATAGTATCTTTAGTTTTAGTGTTGGCTAATATTAAAACAAAAATTAAAACAAAAATTAAAACAATGGTAAGGCCATTAAATATATATTGCCCTCGTTTCTCACATAGAAGCTAAGAATTTGAAAATGTACTACTGTTTGGACAAACCTTGTTAACACTCTTTTAATTCCACTTTTAATTCCTTCTTGATACTATAATTTCATATTTCTCAGGGTTTTACAAGGTATCTATCCTAATTGTCCTAACTTAGGTTTAATTAGTGGTTAGAAAACATTAAATTACCTTAAAATAACAACTGTGAAATGTACAGAATATCTATTTCCATGGGAGAATACTTGATAAATTCTACCATTATTGAGATTGGCAATTAATATTACATAATTAGAGACAAGTCAAGCCTTAGCTTGCTAAATCATCACCGTGTGACATGATAATATTATGTGTAGCTAAAATTGTATATCATTTATTGACTTGAATTTCTATGTACAAAAAAATTATTTTCAATTATATACGTACTAAGTTAGAAAGTTTCCTGTTATAAAGGAAAATCCAACATTATTGTTTATATTCTATACTCACTTACTCTATAGTCTATGGCAGCGGTTCCCAACGTGGGGTACGTGCCAAGACGTTTAGGGGAACGAGAACATATTTGAATGATGTCAGAAAGAGCTACAAATGCCAACAATGTAAGACAAAAGTTCAGCCAAAAGTTGTGAAATTAACTAAACAATATGGCGAGGGACGGTACGGGTTTTCTTCTATATTTGACCTTGAGAAAAGATTCCAATTTCAAACATAAAATAGTTTGTTTTTATTATTATTCATAAATAAATAAAAGATAAATTGCCCTTCATGTCCTGACCACCGTAATCTACGAGACTTGATTAATGATTATCCTAACAATATATTGTGATAAGTACAGGGTATGTAACTCATCATTATGTAACCTTCTCAAGTCCACGATATCTTGATCTCTTTCTGGACCCAAAATCTTCCTAAATACCCTGTTTTCGAAATTTAAATTCTATATAATTAGTTTTTTTAAATAATAAAAATTAAATAAATCTGCAAAAGGTTTCATCGTTTACAAAATTCGAGTATGAGTATCTTGTTTGTATAATGTATAAAGAAGAAAAGATGAACTTTTTAAGATTATATTGTCAAAAGTCACAAATAATATTACTACTTACGTAAGACAAAACAGTGCTGTAAGTATATTTCCTAATACGTTTTTCTTCTAGTATTCTTCTATGGGCTACACAAATTACAAGGTACCTGTAATCTATCACCGGAGCCTTACCTCTACCATTACCGTTGTGCTTCAGCTTCACCCCCGTGGTCTCCCACTTAAAGTCCGGCTCGAGGCACTACAATAACTACAAACCCTTGCTACAATTTATCATCTCTTACATTATTACACCTACACTTAGCCGTCGTATCGGCGCAAAAACCGACCAATGACCGCGTATGTAAATTTACAAAATTAGGCACTCTGTGCGCAACAGTTGAGATAAATATGAGGCAGGAACATTCTAATTATTTTTAGCCCCGCGTCTTACTACCTATGTACTAATTATGCTAGTGGGCTAAGAGATGAAAAAGGTTGAGTTGAAAGAAAGTGTACCCGCATTTGAGTATAGTGATAATGATAAAGTAAATTTGGCCATGATCCAAACCCCGACCTCATCAACGACAATATCGGGGATTATAAGAGTGACGTCTTAGACCATGCATGCTACCACCGATGAATGTGATTATATCCCAAATATTTAATGTAAAGCCATTGAATAGATGTGTGTATATCATACACATATTGGAGTACATTAAATATTCTGAACAGATTTCGTTGTTCCTAAAATTAATCCACTGGCTAGAGATGAGTTATATAAATTACTAAAATCAATTAAAATAGTTAGGTGACCTGGTGGTCTAGGGGTAAGGTGTCGGACTTCTGTGCTGAGGTCCGGTGTTCAATCCTCGGTCCCAGCACAGATATATCTGATTGCCAAACCCTTCCTTCAACTCTGACAAGACGTGTATTAATCACAACTTGTGAATGTGAGGAATGCCAGGCCTTCACCGTGGTTCGGATTCCACGTTAAACTGTAGGTCCTCCTCATTACACATTAGCGTAAGTGCGTATAGCCCGAACGGGTAGTAAGACGCGGTGCTAATAATAATAATAATTATTATTATTAAAATAGTAAATAATGATTATCCTTTCTTGTTTGTTTTACTCTGACTAATATTAACAATCATAAAGAGATGTGCGTGTACTTTGTACGTTGCTTCAAGAATACCAACATTGAGTTATTATTCAAAGGATGATTTTGAGACTTGCAAAGTCATCCACGAAATGGTTTCAGGTATGTTCATATGACTTTCAAATTCGTACTATATGATGGGTGGGGGGTAAGTAGGGGGGGGGATAGCTAGTATTGTTTTACTCTCATAGCCTCCTCCACAACGCCCCTCCCAGGAGCTGAATACCGCCCGCCTGGCTCGTAAGGGACTCCCTGCATTCATTACAATAAGTTATCCTGGCCAACCTTCCTAAAACATTGCTGCGAGCTTACCAGTTGAGTTATCACCTCAGTCCACAGGGAAATGCCAAGAAGGGGTGCTAAGAGTGGGGGTCGCAACTTGCACCACAGGCCAAGTCTTTTTTTGGTTTATAATTGTATGCTTAGAGTGAGAGAGTAGAGAAAGGGAGAAGTGTTTTTGTGAGATTATGTAGCAAAACTTTTTTTTTTGTCAAAATAAAATAGATACTGCTCCAGTAAAAATTCAAGGGTTTAATTTTCCGTACATGGTGATATCAACAGTTGTTAAATATCTGTCGAGAGCACAGCGGCATTAGATGAGAAACTTTTTAAACGAAGAGAAAAAGTTGTCATTAAATTCCAGAACACCCTTGAAATATATTCAAGTACTGTTGAGGTTACTCACTTTGTGAAGAGAGTTTAACTCTATATTGGGTGACCTGGTGGTCTAGTGGTAAGGTGTCAGACCTCTGTGTTGGGGCTTCGGGGTTAAATCCTCGGTCCCGGCATAGATTTATCTGATTACCAAATCCTTCCTCCACCTCCGACAAGACGTGTAAGACCTCAACCGTGGTTCGGATTCCACGTTAAACTGTAGGTCCTCCATTTCATTTTACTATCACCCTACCATTACATATTAGCGTAAGTGCGTATAACCCGAACGGGTAGTAAGACGTGGTGATGATGATGATAATAAATAATAATAAACTCTATATTTCTACTGGAGAAAATCTGTGCTTATCATGAAAAGAAGGATAGTTTTTCTATAAAAAGTGCACAAATACTGCCTTCAGCCCGCGGTCCCTAGACTGCCGCCTTTAGAGGCTAGTTCCACAACTGTTTCATTTTCAAGTTTTTAAAAATAGTTCATATTTTAAAATAAAATAAAGAAGGTTAAACAGGCAAAAATGTTTGGAATAGTATTACCAACAAGGTAAAGATTGCTATTATAAAACTAGAAAAATAAAACACTGCCTTTTAAATAAAATGTGGGGAATTTTATTTCATATTAAAATATTTAGTCTCGGTAATATTTTATTATATCAAAGACTAAGATGATTTTTTATTCGTCTCTTTATAAACCTTATCATAGTGTAGGCCTACTTAATATTTTTAATAAATAGATTGAAAATAAAGCTTATTGTCATTTGTGTGTGTGTGTGTGTCCACAGTGTATTACTACACATTCGGGTTAGCCATGTTTTTACACTTAGTGGGTTGGGTATAGAATATTTGTCCCTTATTGCATTAAGGGAGTGGATACGCACTGGTACAGCAAATTCCATTCGAGTCAAACTGGAGTCACTTCTTAAAATAACAGAAGTTTATGAATCGATTAGTCTAAGATGTATGTTTTTTTATAAATGTTATGAAATTTTCATCATAAGAAAATTATGTTATGTGCTATACAATGCTCGAAATGGGAGGAAAATTATCACCAGATTGAATAAATAAAAATAAAGATGAGATTTATTAGTAAAATACTGATGGTGAAGTTTAGAGCATTAGACTTTTGTTTTATCCAGTGGTTGAAATGAGGGTAAAATTATTACCGGATTGAAGAAATAAAAATGGTGGGATTTATTAGTAAAATATTGATGGGGGAGTTTGAAACATCGCACTTTTTTATTTACTTAAAAACTATTTAGATTTATTACTAACGAACTAAATTATTAGTATTCTTGATAACACCTTTTTTTTTATAAAACTATAAATGCTTGATAAAACAACCAGATTTGCTAATAGTACAATACAAAACAGAGTTATTCAGTTAGATTGAAGATCAAAAGAATACTAAAGAGTAAAAACAAAAGCATTACATCCAAATAATTCTAAATAATCTCAATTTCTTTTAATATATTATTTCAATTGGTTGTATTATAGTGCTAGACCTATAACAGGCCAGCACTTAAAATACATAATACACAACTTAATATAGTATAAACACTTATTTTATAAACATAAACATTTGAATTGGCAAATTGACAGTAGTGATTATTTGATTAAAATAAAAAACCGTGGGAATTATAAAGTGCTATGGTTTTATTTATTGATATTTGATCCACGATATGGCACCAATTAAGATTATATGGATTTATAAAGATGTAATGCACTGTCGTAGAGCACTACCTTATAACGATGTTGGGTTTTACGGTGGTGACGACGTGAGTATGATTTACTGCGCACTTTCCCACGGTTACTAGATCTGATTCTTTCTTATAATTCATCTTATTAAATAAACAAGACTTTTGATGTTGCACACGACTTATTTATATGATTACACCTTCGTCACTGTGATATTATGTAATACAGTTATTGTTAAAATTGTTTTTCTGTGATGTTACACGCTCCGCGTTCTGAGTACCGTGTGCTGCGCTGATTTATTTTACTGCTCTATAGTCTATATTACCAGAACTGATAATTACTATATTTCATATATTACCGAGCTCTCTCAGTGGATTCATACGCACAAGTGGCCTCTTGGACCCCTTGTCACTAGTGATAAAACTAACAAATAGAAATACTCCTGGCGACAGGTGTTGTGAAGGCTAGCTTCTTATTGGGTAGAGGGAGCCAGCGAGTCACAAGATTGTGCTAAATACTACGAAGTTGATCTTTGAAAGAAAAAAAAGTTTTAATGGTGCAATACATTGACATTATTTCTAAAAGCACGTGATTCTCCATGGATTAAGTATTAAAATGATATTTTACATACAGTTTATTGAAGAAAAATACCTTCATCAATAACTTTTTAAAAATATTAGAGGAGTTCAAAACAGTATCATTACAGTTATTTGTATACAACTAATAAAAGAATGTTAATGAAAACCATACTATTATTTAAGTCCCCAATTTGTAAAGGCGTTCCTTAAATAACTATTTGATTTTGTTTCTTATTTTCAAGATAAAATCAAAAGGGGACGTTTCTAGAATTTGCCTCATGGATGCAACGGCCAAACAGGGCTTAAAAGTGTAGTGTCACTGAGAGAAAACAATTTGGGATTTCGTGAGCTCCGAGAAGGGAATATTGAAATGTTGCTATTATGAATAGTAATAATAATAATAATAATAATAATACAGCTCAAAAAATCTACTGAAAATATTTATTGCTACGCGTAATCATTTCCTGAACTTACGGGAATGAAATGACGATAGGACAGCCAACCTACGTGATCGTCACCCAAACAAAACAGGGAGTGAATGAAAGGATCTAATAATGCGGGTGCTTGTACAATCAACAATCAACCAACACTAACCAACACAACCCTATCCCTGGGATAACCCACACTAACACACAACTACCCTTAACCCTCCCCATAACTACTTACCCCCCTCCTCCCCACTGTCAAAGACTGAAATACCCATAATTCAACACGGGACAATAACAACGACCACAAAAAAAAAACCAGACTACAAACGAGCAGCGTGAAACGTGAGAGTGCTTCCGCATTACGTCCCGGCATCAATGGACAGAAGCTTGCACAATAACTATCCCCTCTTACGAACCTCACCCCCTCGACTCTTTCACTAAAAAAAGAATTGAATGAGGCTTATTTGAATGGTGGGGAGAACACCCTAACGACATTAAATGACAAACAAGATAGTCTGATGAATCTAAATGAAGAGGAAGTGACACCTTAAAATTGTGTCATAAAGGATGAGCAGAAAACAGAGAGAGAGAGAGAGAGAGAGAAGAAAAACTCTGTGCAGGACGAAGGATGTCTACTCTACAGTCTGAATGATTATTAATACTTGCAGCATGACATACCTATAGAGCTGATACTTTATTCAGGCCATGTAGTCTGAACTGATGGGACAGTGTCGGTCCTTCTCTCTCA
>CABFOV010002383.1:44274-86712 GCA_902141375.1 Timema poppense | reverse complement strand
AGCGAGGTCTACTGTTCACAAAACTACTAGTAAGACTGTAGTAATGATAGGAATATGGAGAGAGCGAGGTCTACTGTTCACATAGCTACTAGTAATCATAGGCTATAAATACCGTTAGATTTTAACATTAACATGACCCGAACTTTCTTAAGAATAGACATTTAAAACACTTTTAGAAAATACAAACATAATATATTTGAAGTTCAACATTAAAAATATTTTATTTATACTATTAGTGTTATTTTATAGGTATTTATAAGATCTCTCAAAAGTGACAGTTGAAGGGCACATGACTTTACGTATGAACATGTCTATGTAGGTCTAGTAACTTATTATAGGTTTCAAAGATGTATATTTGTAAGAAAATTTGGATGTACTGTACAACAAACTCTTTAAAAATTGCGTTATGAAGTGGCCATTTTTGTTCAAAACAAGACTGTTAATGCACTCGTGTTAGTTAATCTGGTGTTTAAAGATCTAACACGCTTTAGAAATTTCGTTATCTATCTCAGATAGAGGAAATACATAGTTTTGGTTGAAACTTTTATTTTTGTGGGTCGTATAGTCAGCTTTGCATGGGCGACTTCGATCTTACGATGAAATGGGAAAATTTTAAGTAACATTACCACGCCTGAGAGTGAAGTTCAAACTCCCATGTTGGAAAAACCTCTCCCAGTAAACTAAACCAGGATTTATACTTTTTTTTTGCAGCAAATCTTTCTATTTAAAATTAAATATTTCTCAATGGTAAATTAAAGCTATTGGAACTGGTTATTTTGTTTTTCTTAGAGCTAATTAGAATGAATCGTTAATAGTTGTCACTAAATAATATAAACTAGAGATGGCTCGAATTCTATGTTTCTCGAATCTGAATCCCGAATTCAAATCTTAAATTTTCTTTAGAATTTCAAAATCAATTTCAAACTTTTCTAAATGATAAACAATCTTAAAGTTTAAATTACTAAATATTATAAAAATTTCAAAGAGCTTAAAGAACCTCTTATAAATAGTTTACTACAACGCGTCAGTTTTAAATTTCATAAATAAATTTAAATCTAAATATTGCACCAGATATTTACTTAAAGTTTTAACTCCTAAAAATTATATAGAAGACAATAAAGAGATTAATAAACCTCTTTTAAATGGTTCACAACACGTCAGATTCACACCAGTGAATACAGCCAAAACAATTTTATATGTATGGAATAAATTTAAATTTCGCACCAGATATTTATTTACTTTAAGCACAAAGATTTGACTTCCCGACTAAACTCAAACCTTCGTGGTAGAAGACCCGCGTCAATTTTAAAGAATTAAACAATATTCCCACATTTAAACATTTAATATTAAAATAGAAAAAGTTACCT
Organism: Timema poppense; assembly: GCA_902141375.1. Lineage (NCBI taxonomy): Eukaryota > Metazoa > Arthropoda > Insecta > Phasmatodea > Timematidae > Timema > Timema poppense. Next base: position 85,345 of record CABFOV010002383.1, on the reverse strand, counting down.
TACAGAACTTGTAATTTTGTCTAAATGAATCAGTGAATATTAAAGTCAAAACCATATTTAAAAAAACATAAGATACTTTAACATTAACTTCAAAGCAAATAAGTCTTAAAAATAACCAACAAAAAAACATTATCAATTTAAAGAAATTAAATTACTGATAACCACTAAAGCAAAAATTTAATATTTAACCTAAATATTGCAAGACATCAAAAATAACCAAATAATGTGGCTATCTAATTAAACCAAGAAAATACAACGATACTAGCGTCCAAGCGGCAACCGGAAGCATTAAGTGCTCCATAGCGGAATTTACGTATACAATTAAAGTTTTTAGCAAAATATTACCAATGCCCACACTGACAGATTTCCATAACAAACTAAACCAAAGTATTTTAATAAATTCAAACCCATCGCAGCAATGTATATTTTATAGGTTTAAACAAAGATATTAAAAGCCATACTGGCTAGTTAAAGTCCTAGTCCTGAACAGGACTTCTAATGGAAGTGGCCAAAGTAATAGTCTACGAGATTGTCTGTGTTCCCTCTTTATAAAGGTCTAGTTACAGGGTGGGAAGGTGGGAGTTCTCCTTTGTTATTACGTCACTCGCAAACATCTGGTAGAAAGGCTTAGTTGTATTCGTCACGTAGGCCAGGTTCTTGTTGTCTTAATTATCAGCCGCTGCATTCGTGGTATTCTAATAGTACAGTATAGTACGGGCCAATCAGAGTATTGCTGGCTTTCTCCGTCGGAGTTTTAGGGGGCTGCACAATTTGTAGCATAATTTGAACTTCTCTTCATTCTAGCATTCGTGGTGAGCAGGCTGGACTTTAACGTCGATCTACTTCAGGCCGATATACCCGTGAGTAGAAACCTACGTAAGACATAGTAAGATTGTGATGTTTAATAATGCTGGAAGTTTATGAGTATAAGATTATATGGGGTAATATTTAAAGCTGGCAGGTTCTATCGGTGTTTCTATTGCAGGATATCTATGAATTATTAGCTTGTTTGTGGGCGGGTAGTAACATTGTCATATTAGCAGTCCACGCTAATGCTACATTAAGACTTAAAACTCTAATTATTTACCAAAAGTTTGAAACATTTTATCTGCGGCCAGTGTTGAGTGTTAGGCTTTAGATATCATTTGGAAGTCACGTTCAAAAGTAATGAAAATGCTTATCTGTTAAAGTGATTGCTCGACTGTTTGTTCCTTTCAGTGAGCGAAAACAACGGTCCACACACTAGTGTGTTGTCAAACATCGCACATATTTGGAAAGTAGATTAAATAATTTTTATTTTGACTCGCTTCAGTGGCTGAATGGTCTAAGACATCATTCTCGTGTTAGACTGGCCTGCTGATGATGGGGAGCTTGGGTTCAAATACCGGACTAGTCTTTCCGTGGTGGTTTGTCCTCAATGGTTTCCCACTCTCCTGCCATGAAAATGCGAGTAAATTACCTCTAAAATATTTCCTTCCCTACCCTAACCCATTTGAGTAATTATCATAAATGCATATAACCTAAACAGGTAGTAAGACATGGCAATACAAATATAATGTGTAAATCGATCTATGGTGACTTAGTAAATAATAAAATTTGGTTCACCAATCTCACTTTCTAGTTTCCCCTAATTTGGTTAATTTACAAATGTTATAATCTCAAATTGTGTGTTCATACAACGTTTATAAAAATAAAATTCAAGCAGCATTGTTTGTTGGTTCATATAAAGTTCCACAGGTTGCATATACTCATAGATTGGGTGACATGTGGGCCCTTGCACCTAATGTCTGACGTGCCCCTGTTGGACTATTCGACCACCGATGTGGGTAAAATAATAATTCTTAGTTCCATTCTAATTTTAAAGCGTCAGATTAGGTGTGATATATGATATGAACCTGGGTACATTCCCTAAAATATCTTCCCTTCTTATATTTCTATTCGATTAGAGTAGTTATTATATTAAATGTAACAATAGGTCTTATGGGTACTAAAGTACGGCGAAGAATAATTTAGGTCTTACCATTGAAATGTCCAGTCCTGAACCATTATTATTATTAGCACTGCGTCTTACTACCCGTTCGGGTTATACGCACTTACGCTAATGTGTAATGGTAGGGTGATTGTGNTTATTATTATTAGCACTGCGTCTTACTACCCGTTCGGGTTATACGCACTTACGCTAATGTGTAATGGTAGGGTGATTGTGAGATGAAATGAAGGACCTACAGTTTAACGTGGAATCCGAACCATGGTGGAGGCCTGGAATTCCCCACATTCACAAGATGTCTTGTCAGAGGTGAAGGAAGGGTTTGGTAATCAGATAAATCTGTGCCAGGACCAAGGATTGAACCCCGAACCCCAGCACAGAAGTCTGACACCTTACCCCTAGACCACCAGGTCACCTTCCTGAACCGTGATCAGGGCCTTTTCATTTTCAAGGCGTTAATGACGGTTAAAACCTTTGGAGAATAAAACCAAGAGATAGATTTTTGTATATCGTGTATTACAACCAGCTCAGGTTATTTAGAGGAAGTGCACCCACATTTGCGTTAAGTGAGAGTGGAAAACCATTAAGGGAAACCCATACTCATTATACCCAGCAAGGATTCAAACCCCGTCACAGATAACCCAGACTAGATGAGCTTGACGTTTATTCCAGGTGATGCGCGTCTCTCCGGGAGTTAAAACGATTAATTTCCATTGTAACCAACTTAACTGTTAATATATCAGTGTTTAAAAAATACGTAATTTTTGTCTGGTCAAAATTTTATGAGGTATTTAACCCACATTGGTAGTCACTTGGTCCAAGGCGAAACCCTCTCAATATATTTGATTAATGAGGGTGATAAACTTGTGGTTGGAGTCCCATTCGATGATATTGTATATTTTTGCCTAAACGGGTTTTCTCTCTCCTTTCATGCGTATATGGGTATATTTCCTCTAAAATGTTACCCTTATCCAAGTTACCCCAGCAATGTAAATATGCGGATAGCCCGAATGGGTAGTAAGATGTGGTGAATAAAACTAAACCGCAGTGTTTGTTGGCGCACGACCGCTGAATAATCGTTAGTTGAAGTATCCTTATTTGGTTGCTCCAAGAATTCTCGGAAGATTCATTCGTGGATCATCGTATCGCCACCCCTCCTATTGTTCCCCCCTGTTCACATTCAGATTCCTGATAACAGCCAGGGTTGCTGATTGCCGGCTACAGGCATGGGGGTGTTGAAAGATGGTTCAACACGTCATTAACTCCTGCATAACTTCATTGAAAGAAAAGTCTCTGACAGGATTTATTAACCCGACGACCCGGATGGTTTCATAAAACACTTTGAGGATGAATTTTGGGTGGTGGATGACATTTTTGTTTTGTTTTGTTTCATGGAACAACAGTTTGTGTCCTATAAAAATCAATAAATATTCTCTCTCATTTCTATGGTGAAAATTAATTGACTGATACCCGATTAGGTGGGCGCATGGTCTATGAGGCGTCACTCTCTCAATATACAAGACTGCCGATGAAAGGGAGGTCCGGGTTCAAATTTAATTCGGTTCTACTGAGGATGATTTATCCTAAATGGTTTTACTCTCTTCCTTCACGCAAACGCGGAGTAAACTTCCTCTAAATTCAACCTTCCTCCTCTCTAACACATTAGCGTAATAAGTACCTATGCGTAAAACTTGGACACGGGGACAAAAACAAGTTAGTGTTTTTTTTAACTAGTGCATTCATTACAAAAGATATTAACGTCTTAATCTAATGGATGTATTAGATTGATCGATAAGATAAAACGAATCTGTATTAGCTTGGAGGGAATCTGGGAAAACCAGAGTAAAATCTTGCATATTGGAAGAAATCCTCAGTGCCCTGATATTCCCGCTAAACAAATGATCAAAACGTGAAATTAACACCTTAAACCACTTGGTCACCACTGAGGGTGATGTTTAATCTAAGGAAAATTGAAATACCAGCCCCCCTCTTGTAAATAAGATGAAAACAGCATTACGTAGAAAATAAACCTCACCGAGTGCACTCAGTTGAGAGTCAAACCCTGGCCTAGTAGCTAGATTATTTAAGTCACTTTTAGGAGGTACTGGAATTATAAAAGAATCAACCTCTCTTACAAAGGACGTCTATGTCCCACTTGCGGGACGCCACGTACCGGGAAACAAAGCCGCATCAAATTCCGTGAGCTCTGTCTGTTGCGGTTCTCTGAATGCTCCCCGTCAGGTGTCCGCGTGACTGTAGCGTGCGGGGGAATCAGCCAGTGGCAGGATATCTTGATGGACTCATTTTTTGTCGTCAGATTAGTGTTCTATAAGTAGCATCAACAAATTAAAATGAATATTAAATATTACCATGCACAGCACCAACTTTATTTCTCTTTTATTTTAATAGAGCATAATACCCGTTTAAAAATCAACGCCTTCATATTTTCTGATCGTGTAATGTGTCGAATTGGCATTTGTTGGAATACGATTGCGAATGGGAATAATATTTTAGTGCCCCCTCAAAATCTGGGAGGCATATTTCAAGACTACTTTTTGTGTGTAATTTTTCGTTTTGTGGGTGAGCCTCTATGTGAATTTTTAGCTTTAAAGTATTACTGCACTCTTTTTGCCTAGGCGCTACATACCTGTAAAATTTCAGCTTCTCAGGTCTTCTGGCCTTTGATATTTTTTAGAATATGTATTTTGGAAAAAAAACCCACCCTCTTCATGGGAATTTTTGGCAACCATTTATTCCTACACCCTTTAAGGCTATATGCGTGAAAAATATCAGCTTCCTATGTCTATTGGGCTTCGAGAGTATTTTGACTTTGTTTTTCTGGAAACACCCTCCCCAAGAGGTCCCTTGTTAATTTTCTGTCACCAAATATCCCTGAAGTATTTTGGGCTAGGGGTGACCTGACTGAAAATTTTATCTTCCTCGGTCTAATGTTTATTTTTTATTTTTTTTTAGCTGGACATAGGAAATGGTAGTTATTATAATGTGGATAGAAACATTTTATAAACACTCGTAAGAGTTGTGGAACAAAATAATTTGCATTGTTCCAAAAACACTCCACCGAAGATAATACATGAAATTATACACGATGCTACATACAAATTGAGAAAATAACATTTCTGTCCATCAAAGATCATAACAATCAATTTCACATTTCAAATTCCTGAATGGATATAAAAAAATATCTATTTGCTCATAGCTCAGAAACTTTTGGTTTTATAACAACATATTTGAAATTTCAAATAAAATATTTTTATATATAATAGTACTACAACTTTACTATGATACTTTTTGTTGTCTTAAAAATAATTGCGAAGTTTTGATTAATATTGAAAATTTCCGCCTATGTAAATTACTCTAAAAGTTATTTTCATGGAGAAGTGAAAAATGCCATTATTTTTGTCATGATACACAATGGCTTGATACAAAATTTGATCAAAAGTGTTAAAGCAGAATTTGATTTGTTTTTAAATTTTTTACCATTCAGTAAGCTACACTTAATTTTAGATTTAGATATCTATTTCCAAAAACCCCTCGGGGGGACCTTAAGAAAACCCTAGAGATATAGTTCTAGCCCAATCAGTAAAATGGTTTCGGCTCTAGGCTGAGATACAGACAGACGGAATCGCGGAAACCACTCTTTCAGTTTTAGTGTGCCATGAAATGACATTTGTCAAAATCAGATCATGCAAACGCGGACTTGATGTCAACAACTATTTTAGTTTGTTTTGCCAGTGATGGAGAACTTTTGGGTTTTAATCTTTGCTGGGTGTACTGAGTAAGTGTTTTACTAGTTGGTTTCCCACTCTCCCTTCGTGAAAATGCGGATGAACTCCTCTAAATTCCACCGTTCTCGTCCCTACAATATCAGAGTAATTAAAACACGGAGAGGGAGGTAAATATGTCAGGACTCAATTAAGCGCTGCTCTTCAGTCGTATGACAAGACAACTCAAGCTTGTTGTACAGTCACGTCCGACGACTGAACGAGGTGGTGGGGGAGAGTGAGTGACATCGGCTTGTCGTCACTATCGCGTGTGACGGAAGTCATTGAGAGAGGTAGCGTAGCGGCTTCAAAGGACGCAGGTCCACCCCGAGTGACGTGCACTTATTGCGCTATCTCACCGCACGCTACCGCGACCTCTCTGACTACATCTAAACAAACATTGTACTCCATTTGCAAGCTTTTACTATGTGACAGCGCACTCCCGATTATCTAGAAGTTGGTCTTCTAAGTGACTCATTTATCTAGTTTATTAGAACCATCTATTACTAACCATTTGGGCTCGATCTTCTCTTCATCGGCAGTCCAGTTTATTGAGATGGTGATGCCTTAGACCATGCGGCCACCGAAGTGGTCTTATCCATATTCAAACTGAGGGTATTTTTGTTTGAAATTGAGGCATTTCTAAGTTTTAATAAAAACATACTTGTAAAATAGTAACTTGTCTTTAAAGTCACGAACGCCTTAATCAAAGAAGAAAATGATAGGAATGTACATTAAGAGAACTCTACCGGGAATTTAACTATAGGAAAGGGAAACAGTCGCAGTTTAATCAACTTAGTCTTTATGTTTGGCGATACATTTTTTTTTCTTGACTAAATCAAATCTATCTTAAAGAGTGAGCTAAATATTTTTTATCGTTTTGTTTTTGAACATATTTAATGCCATTAGGATTATTAAAATGGTTTGTAATCCTAAATCTTACTACGTAGATTAGGTTTTAATTCCCACCAGGTGCATGGTTATTTATTTAATGTTCTTAAAAACTTAAGATGATTATGGGGAATTTACTTGAAATTTCTCTCCTGATGATGTTTATTAGTGTGTTTAAGCTTCAGGTAGATCAAAAAGCACTAAGACAAGAAATCCACATTAAAAAAAAAGGTTTATTAAAGACAAATAGTAAAATGCAAACGAGCTACTTTTCAAGTAATGGCGAACCGCTTCTGTGGTTGAATGGTCTAAAAGGCGTCTCTTTCCCAATAGACTGGACTGCCAATGATGGTGAGATTGAGATTCGAGACCTGATTGGGTGTATTGAGGTCGAGGATGTTTAACCCTAAATGGTTTTCCACCCTTCTTCCTCATAACAGCGGGTACACTAACTTTAAACTAAAATTTACTTAAACTTATACATTTAGCTTAACTAGTACTTATACGTATAACCTTAATGGTGAGTAAGACGTGGTGCTAAAACTAACCCTTCACTCATCAGGAGCGGACATATTAAAATGTAGTCCAAACGTAAATCGAATCGCGTCCCCTTGATTGGAAGCAGCAAGCGCTCATGCTGCCTGTCACACTTCTTATTTTTCTCGCTTTCCGCGTCTTACTGCGCATACGCAAATATACACCCCGATGTAAGGATGAGGAAGGTAGAATTTAGAGGGGGTGTACCCGCATTCGTGTGGAGGATGAATGGGAAATCACTTAGGAAAAAATCATCCCTGTACGCACGACCGCATTTTCGAACCTCGAACTTACCTTAACCGGAAAACAAGAGCAGATGATAGGCTAATGCCTCTGCCCCCGTGCCCATTGGTGTACGTGATAATTCCTTAATAACCCCCATCCTGTCAGCACTAATACACTTACAGCGTAGAGTTGAGAAAAGTAGAATATTAGAATAAATGTACCCTTATTTACATGGGTAGAGAGTGAGAAGCCATTTAGGAAAAATCACCCTAATAAACCCGTTCGGGAATTGAAACCCACCCTCCTTGTCATCGGTGAATCACACGTGACTACTGGAGAAGATTTTCGATTGTTGGTCCGTAATCGACTCTAAGTTGAGGCAACAAAATACGTTAGTTGATTATTTTGTTTTTTTACCGTTGTTTTTAAGTTATTTAAAACAATTGTATGAGGTAGTATAATTATGGCTGTATTTGAGTCTAGTGTAGAGGGTCTACGAATATACCAGTATAATTATGACTGTATTTGAATCTAGTGTAGGGAGTCAACGAATATACCAGTTTAAATATGGCTGTATTTGAATCTAGTGTAGGGAGTCAACGAATATACCAGTTTAATAATGGCTGTATTTGAGTCTAGTGTAGGGAGTCAACGAATATACCAGTTTAAATATGGCTGTATTTGAGTCTAGTGTAGGGAGTCAACGAATATACCAGTTTAATTATGGCTGTATTTGAGTCTAGTGTAGAGAGTCAACGAATATACCAGTTTAATAATGGCTGTATTTGAGTCTAGTGTAGAGAGTCAACGAATATACCAGTTTAATAATGGCTGTATTTGAGTCTAGTGTAGAGAGTCAACGAATATACCAGTTTAATAATGGCTGTATTTGAGTCTAGTGTAGAGAGTCAACGAATATACCAGTTTAATAATGGCTGTATTTGAGTCTAGTGTAGAGAGTCAACGAATATACCAGTTTAATAATGGCTGTATTTGAGTCTAGTGTAGAGAGTCAACGAATATACCAGTTTAATAATGGCTGTATTTGAGTCTAGTGTAGAGAGTCAACGAATATACCAGTTTAATAATGGCTGTATTTGAGTCTAGTGTAGAGAGTCAACGAATATACCAGTTTAATAATGGCTGTATTTGAGTCTAGTGTAGAGAGTCAACGAATATACCAGTTTAATAATGGCTGTATTTGAGTCTAGTGTAGAGAGTCAACGAATATACCAGTTTAATAATGGCTGTATTTGAGTCTAGTGTAGAGAGTCAACGAATATACCAGTTTAATAATGGCTGTATTTGAGTCTAGTGTAGAGAGTCAACGAATATACCAGTTTAATAATGGCTGTATTTGAGTCTAGTGTAGAGAGTCAACGAATATACCAGTTTAATAATGGCTGTATTTGAGTCTAGTGTAGAGAGTCAACGAATATACCAGTTTAATAATGGCTGTATTTGAGTCTAGTGTAGAGAGTCAACGAATATACCAGTTTAATAATGGCTGTATTTGAGTCTAGTGTAGAGAGTCAACGAATATACCAGTTTAATAATGGCTGTATTTGAGTCTAGTGTAGAGAGTCAACGAATATACCAGTTTAATAATGGCTGTATTTGAGTCTAGTGTAGAGAGTCAACGAATATACCAGTTTAATAATGGCTGTATTTGAGTCTAGTGTAGAGAGTCAACGAATATACCAGTTTAATAATGGCTGTATTTGAGTCTAGTGTAGAGAGTCAACGAATATACCAGTTTAATAATTGCTTTATTTGAGTCTAGTGTAGAGAGTCAACGAATATACCAGTTTAATAATTGCTGTATTTGAGTCTAGTGTAGAGAGTCAACGAATATACCAGTTTAATAATTGCTGTATTTGAGTCTAGTGTAGGGAGTCAACGAATATACCAGTTTAATAATGGCTGTATTTGAGTCAAGTGTAGAGAGTCAACGAATATACCAGTTTAATAATGGCTGTATTTGAGTCTAGTGTAGAGAGTCAACGAATATACCAGTTTAATAATGGCTGTTTTCCAGTCTAGTGTAGGGAGTCAACGAATATACCAGTTTAATAATGGCCTTATTTGAGTCTAGTGTAGAGAGTCAACGAATATAACAATATAATTATGGCTGTATTTCAGTCTAGTGTAGAGAGTCAACGAATATACCACTTTAATTATGGCTGTATTCCAGTCTAGTGTAGAGAGTCAAAGAATATACCAGTTTAATAATGGCTGTATTCCAGTCTAGTGTAGGGTGTCAACGAATATACCAGTTTAATAATGGCTGTATTCCAGTCTAGTGTAGGGTGTCAACCAATTTCCCACCTAGACGTAGAATGCTATCTCCCCCGCCATAGTCTAGTATCACACTGTCCCGACCAGAAAGAGTCACATTGAACCGCCAAAGCCATCCTCTCTTTTGTTTCTTGTCCTAGTTCCCCAACTTGTTAGACGTGATCCATCAGTCCCACAGTCAACACAAGAATATCACTGAACAAAGTGAACACACATTAATAATCCTTATATTAGGTCTGTATTTGACAACAACCACTGCTAGCTCTTTCACAAATTCTGGGTACGGTGGTATTGCTACTCAGATTTACATACTGGCTCACTGTTATGTTGTAAGGAAGGCCGTATGAGCCCGTTTAACACCTTCGTACGGAGTTCTTACCACCCACCTCAGGATATTCGTATATTTAAACTAATAAAAGTTCGATATCACTATGAGGTCTGGGGGGAGGAGAGAGAGGTGAATACTTATGTCCACCCATCAGCTGGGATTCGAACCTCGACCGGCAAACCAGAACATACGAGACTGACACCTATGCCTGCTTGACCACCTGTATGGTTCCTTTGTGATATTTGCTATCGTTTAGTGGTTCAACCTAGTTTAGCTCAACATACAAAAACATCGTGACTGATTCAATTCCAAGGGGTACCGATGAATATATTAACTATTTGTGTACAAATTCGTCCTGTCATCATATTTGAAGGCTACAAGAAAAAAGGGTGGAAATTTCAATTTTAACTCGAATTGAGTTGTTAGACAATCCTAAAACCTTTCTGATGCACTTTAGATTATGATTAAAATATGTATCTGTCATATTTAAATTAATAAAAGGAAAATAATTTGCTGGGGTATTTATGAAGTTTGAGATATAAAAGCTGTAGGGAAAATGTGTGTATAATTACTTTCTTCCTTTTCCCCCTGTACCCTTAAATTGTAAGTTTACAGGAACTAAGGTTGGGTGTCTAGTGTTAGACATAGTGTTAAACGTTCGACAATAATTCCCATGGACAACACATTATTCTTTTTAAATCTAATCCAAGATTAAAAAAAAATTCTGATCGAATATAAATCTTTACTTATTAGCTCGAATCGAATTTGAGTCGAGTATTTAAAAAACGAAAATGCTTCGGATCGAATCAAAACTAGGAAATCTCTTAATATAAATGTTTCGAATCGAATCCTAATAGAAAGATTTATAATTAAATTGTATTATGCGATTTGTAAGACGCGGATGACTGAACCAAAGACTGAACTACCAGTTGTGGTTTGTGAATGACTGGATTACTAGTTGTGGTTTGTGAACGGCTGGACTACGAGTTGTGGTTTGTGAATGTCTGAACTACGAGTTGTGGTTTGTGAATGTCTGAACTACGAGTTGTGGTTTGTGAACGGCTGGACTACGAGTTGTGGTTTGTGAATGTCTGAACTACGAGTTGTGGTTTGTGAACGGCTGGACTACGAGTTGTGGTTTGTGAATGTCTGAACTACGAGTTGTGGTTTGTGAACGGCTGGACTACGAGTTGTGGTTTGTGAATGTCTGAACTACGAGTTGTGGTTTGTGAACGGCTGGACTACGAGTTGTGGTTTGTGAATGTCTGAACTACGAGTTGTGGTTTGTGAACGGCTGGACTACGAGTTGTGGTTTGTGAATGTCTGAACTACGAGTTGTGGTTTGTGAACGGCTGGACTACGAGTTGTGGTTTGTGAATGTCTGAACTACGAGTTGTGGTTTGTGAACGGCTGGACTACGAGTTGTGGTTTGTGAATGTCTGAACTACGAGTTGTGGTTTGTGAACGGCTGGACTACGAGTTGTGGTTTGTGAATGTCTGAACTACGAGTTGTGGTTTGTGAACGGCTGGACTACGAGTTGTGGTTTGTGAATGTCTGAACTACGAGTTGTGGTTTGTGAACGGCTGGACTACGAGTTGTGGTTTGTGAATGTCTGAACTACGAGTTGTGGTTTGTGAACGGCTGGACTACGAGTTGTGGTTTGTGAATGTCTGAACTACGAGTTGTGGTTTGTGAACGGCTGGACTACGAGTTGTGGTTTGTGAATGTCTGAACTACGAGTTGTGGTTTGTGAACGGCTGGACTACGAGTTGTGGTTTGTGAATGTCTGAACTACGAGTTGTGGTTTGTGAACGGCTGGACTACGAGTTGTGGTTTGTGAATGTCTGAACTACGAGTTGTGGTTTGTGAACGGCTGGACTACGAGTTGTGGTTTGTGAATGTCTGAACTACGAGTTGTGGTTTGTGAACGGCTGGACTACGAGTTGTGGTTTGTGAATGTCTGAACTACGAGTTGTGGTTTGTGAACAGCTGGACTACGATTTGTGGTTTGTGAATGTCTGAACTACGAGTTGTGGTTTGTGAACGGCTGGACTACGAGTTGTGGTTTGTGAATGTCTGAACTAAGAGTTGTGGTTTGTGAAAAACTAGACTACGAGTTGTGGTTTGTGAACGGCTGGACTACGAATAGTGATTTGTGAATGTCTGAACTACGAGTTGTGGTTTGTGAATGTCTGAACTACGAGTTGTGGTTTGTAAATGACTGACTACGAGCTGTACTTTTGTAAACACATGAATTACGAGCTATAGTTCACTTACAACTGAAGTATTGAACTATATAAACTAAATGTTCACTTCACTAAACTGAATCTCTATGAACTATTTCCAACTGCGATCAGTTTTTACCACCTCTAATGGAGAGGTCGCAAACTCAGTCCATGGAGACCAAGCAGGTAATATAATACAAACACGTATTATATGGGGATTATATTTTAAATTCTATATTGAATGGATTTTTTTAAAATTTAATGATTCTTTCGTAATCCGTAAGCAAGATTTGAAAACGGACATCTGGCACCGTTTCTTCTCTTCATTTTCTTTGTAAATAAATTTCCACATTTTAAAATCGAAATTAAAATCAGGATTTGAATGTGACATTTTCAAAGTTTTAAGTGTTAACTACTATTTCGAATAAAAAAAACATGAGACTGGCAGTTTTTGATCCCTGCTCTAGTGTAAGTTTGTTGTGATCCTGCGTTTAGAACGTGCAACTGAAATACAATTGTCCATGCAGTTTAAGGCGTTATGATCGAAATAGAGTAAGTTTCTGGTGATGGAGAGGTCCAAGTTCAAAGGTCGAACATTGTACTGGGTAGTAGTTTTTTTACATGTGATTTTTACCATTTTTAAGGCTGATCAGGGTTCACTTCTTCTCTAACACTATCTCGTCCTTTGCCTAATAAATTAATCCATTGACTAACTGTACTGTATAGGCGTTAGAACAAACACACACTGATTTAAATACGTTAGAACCAAAACAATTCATTTTAAGACAAGTTAATGAAGTTTCGAGTCGTTCCCGAAATTCAGCACATAAGGTTATCTTTCTTAGTAACTCATTCAGGTGGTAGTAGCGCTAAGCGTGAACCCATTGTTTGCACTGTAGATCAGACTCAAGAATTCTCCGAAAAGACGGGAGGGTGGGGGTGAGGGAGGAGCCTTTGAGGGCGTACGGGAGGCGGGGGTTTAGCTGAGAACGAACTTCTTTGACCTATGTGTTAAAAATACGAGACTGCCACTTTATTAGGAATCAGGGCGAAATTTAAAAAAAGTCAATTAGTGGGAGTTGAACCCTTAGCTTTTTAAAGTTTTTATTTAACACACAGATAACACCTAGCTTAGGGCTCAAGTATGTAGGTGCTATATCTCGAACCAGGCGTCACATCCAAGTGCGTGTTTCTGTATTCTACTTTTAAAAAAACCCATTAGAATTGAGATGAGGGAAACCATTTTCATGTGTTTTTTTTAAAATACAAATAAACCTAAAAATATTTATCTAAAAATGAAACCAAAAATAAACCCAATTTCTATGTTCTCAAGTGAATAATACAGAAAGTTGAACTTTGATAAGTTTTCTGGTTTGACCGCTGCATCTAATATCTCGGTTAATCGGCTGTGATACGGGCTTTTTTTTAAAGGGAGTGTAGGAGACGCGAGAAAAGGTAAGCATTTCTGCAATTTTTGTAATAAAACATTTGTTTGGCCAAAATAAATAAAATATTGCTCCAGTAGAAACATAAAATTTAATTTTCTTCACATTGTGATATCAACAGCTATTATTATTATTAGCACCGCGTCTTACTACCCGTTATACGCACTTACGCTAATGTGCAATGGTAGGGTGATTGTGAGATGAAATGGAGGACCTACAGTTTAACGTGGAATCCGAACCACGGTGGAGGCCTGGCATTCCTCACATTCACAAGATGTCTTGTCAGAGGTGAAGGAAGGGTTTGGTAATCAGATAAATCTTTGCCGGGACCGAGGATTGAACCCCGGCCGTCAGCATAGTAGTCTGACACCTTACCCCTAGACCACCAGGTCACCTATCAATAGCTATTGACTATCTGTTAAGGGTGTCCTGGAATTTAATTGACAAAATTTTCTATTAATTTAAAAAAATTCTCGTCTAATGCCGCTATGTTCATGACAGATATTAAATAACTGTTGATATCACCATGTAAATACAACTAAACTATTTTTTTACTGGAGCAATTTTTATTTCTTTTGGACAGAAAAGGTTTTGTTATAAAAACTGCAAAAAACCCTGCTCTTTAGGCCTTAGCTCGTGCTCTCTACACTACCACCTTAAGAGTGGTTGGGAAGGCAGATTGTCATAGTTCAGCACCATGTTGGTGTACTAGCTTGACTAACCTAATATGAGCCACAGCACGATCATAGACTAAACAACTCTAACTTAATATGAGCCACAGCACGATCATACACTAAACAACCCTAACCTAATATGAGCCACAACACTATCATAAACTAAACAACCCTAACCTAATATGAGCTACAGCATGGTCATCAACTAAACAACCCTAACCTAATATGAGCCACAACACTATCATCAACTAAACAACCCTAAACTAATATGAGCCACAGCACGATCATAAACTAAACAACCCTAACCTAATATGAGCCACAACACTATCATAAACTAAACAACCCTAACCTAATATGAGCTACAACACTATCATCAACTAAACAACCCTAACCTAATATGAGCCACAACACTATCATCAACTAAACAACTCTAACTTAATATGAGCCACAGCACAATCATCAACTAAACAACCCTAACCTAATATGAGCTACAACACGATCATCAACTAAACAACCCTAAACTAATATGAGTCACAACACGATCATCAACTAAACAACCCTAACCTAATATGAGCCACAACACTATCATCAACTAAACAACCTTAAACTAATATGAGCCACAACACGATCATCAACTAAACAACCCTGACCTAATATGAGCCACAACACGATCATAAACTAAACAACCCTAACCTAATATGAGCCACAACACGATCATCAACTAAACAACCCTAACCTAATATGAGCCACAACACGATCATAAACTAAACAACCCTAACCTAATATGAGCCACAACACGATCATAAACTAAACAACCCTAACCTAATATTAGCCACAACACTATCATAAACTAAACAACCCTAACCTAATATGAGCCACAACACGATCATCAACTAAACAACCCTAACCTAATATGAGCCACAACACGATCATAAACTAAACAACCCTAACCTAATATGAGCCACAACACGATCATAAACTAAACAACCCTAACCTAATATGAGCCACAACACGATCATAAACTAAACAACCCTAACCTAATATGAGCCACAACACGATCATAAACTAAACAACCCTAACCTAATATGAGCCACAACACGATCATAAACTAAACAACCCTAACCTAATATGAGCCACAACACGATCATAAACTAAACAACCCTAACCTAATATGAGCCACAACACGATCATAAACTAAACAACCCTAACCTAATATGAGCCACAACACGATCATAAACTAAACAACCCTAACCTAATATGAGCCACAACACGATCATAAACTAAACAACCCTAACCTAATATGAGCCACAACACGATCATAAACTAAACAACCCTAACCTAATATGAGCCACAACACTATCATAAACTAAACAACCCTAACCTAATATGAGCCACAACACGATCATCAACTAAACAACCCTAAACTAATATGAGCCACAACACGATCATCAACTAAACAACCCTAACCTAATATGAGCGACAACACGATCATCAACTAAACAACCCTAAACTAATATGAGCCACAACACGATCATCAACTAAACAACCCTAGACTAATATGAGCCACAACACGATCCTCTTAGACAATGAAATGGGAATTTTTTGTTGGTTCATGGGACCGAGTTCTTACGGTCTATGGGGCCAAATTAGTACTATAGATGAGGCTGAAATAGTACTACTAAAGGATTGGTGGGGCCGAATTTGTATTTCCCGACTCGGATAATTAGGTGATTGATTTAGTTAGATGGATATTAAATGAAAGTAATTGGTACATATTGTCTTGTTTTATATTGTTAGGTTTCCAGCATAAGATTTCTGGGTAGTTTATTTCTTAAAGGAATTTATTCGCTTATGTTTTTTTCGCTTGATTCTTAATTTTATACTCATAATTTCACCATTAGCCCTACTTTTAGGATTCTTATTACACGAGTAATTTTTTTTTATTTAGCATCGCGTCTTACTACCCGTTTGGGTTATACTCTTAAGTATTAATTACGCTAATGGTTTAAGAATTGGGACGGTTGGATTTAGAAGAAGTGAACCCACATTTGCATGGAGAGAGAGTGAAAAACAATTTAGGGAAAACCACCCCCAGTTCATCCAACCAAGATTTGAACCTTTATCTCCCCGTCCTCGGCAGTCTAGCTCAACACGAAACTGGTGCGTTAGCCAAGTACGCCACTGAGATGGGTCACGTAAAGTTGATGTTTACAAAACATTACAAGCAAAAATACAGTGGCAAGGGATTGATTAAATACGTCATTCTAATTGAAGTACTTTGCTAAATTATCTTGAAACTTAATTGGAAATAGATTGCTTAGCGTAAATAAAACAAATGTGACCAAATTGTAGGTTTGTGCAATTTTAATTTTATTTATCTAGTTATAATGACAAATAATTTTATAAACATACGTACTAAAGGCTGCTTATAGGAATATTGAATAGGAAATGTTGTTTATAAGAATAATACCTAACTTAACAAAACCTAAACTTCATTTGGGAGACGCATGGATAGTCGAAAAACATGAACAGAAAAAATAGATTACATATTATCCGTTGTTTGAAGATAGGGGATTATTGCAGTAAGGGAAGTTTTCCCCAATGGTCTGTTTGAAAGAGGGACTATATTTATGTGTGAGAGTGAAGTTTGTCCAAATCATTTTCAAAGGAACGTAGAAATGATCTCATAAAAAAATATCACACGTGTCATGGATGTGTTTTTATTTAACCCGGCTCACAAACAACTGTTCGGACGAAAGAGACATTCGGGAATAGGCCTATATGACAATTATTTTGCTACCGGGGAAAAAATAAAACCAATCAAGGTTCCATATTGGGTTATCTGTTTACACCAAGGGCGTGTTTTTTTACTGGCGTTTTAGTTGGCATTATTTTATTCGCATTTCTAAAATTATAACAGCTAACTTTATCCCGAGAGGTTAGTGAACTCTTGTGGACACTATAAATACACAAAACTATATCAATACTAACTAACATAACCAAGTACAACACCCTTAAATACCACACACCTCATAGTAGCGCCTAAACAGCACTAACTGGATGATATGACGAATCTGTATACAATCCAATTTTCATAGAAATAGCCTTTAAAAAATGAAAACATGTTATTTCGTGGCTAACATCGGCAATATTTTATTATTTTATTACTTACTTACTCTATGGCATTAGGAACTCAAGACTTCACTGCCATGATTACAAAAGAACGTCACCTATCCCTATTTTGAGATAGTTCTATCCAGTCCACCTCATCACACCCTATCTATATCTTGAGATAGCTCTATCCAGTCCACCTCATTACACCCTTTCCCTATTTTGAGATATTTATATCCAGTCCACCTCATTACATCCTATTTTGAGATAGTTCTATCCAGTCCACCTCATCACACCCTATCCATATCTTGAGATAGCTCTATCCAGTCCACCTCATTACACCCTATCCCTATTTTGAGATATTTGTATCCAGTCCACCTCATTACATCCTATTTTGAGCAAGTTCTATCCTGTCCCCCTCATTACACGCTATCTCTTTCAGATCCATTCTAATGTTATCCTCCCATCTGTGTCTAGGTCTTCTCAATAGGTTTGCCAGTCGATACGTTGAACAAGATTTTAGATGCTCCCAATCGTGCTTCATATCCAACCCACAGTAATCTGAGAAACTCGACTATCCTAAAAGTGTTGTAATGAGCATGGGGTATATAACTTATCATTATTTAACCTTCTCAACTTCATAGTAGTCCCATTCCTTTTTGGGTCGAATATCTTTCCAAGCAACTTGTTTTAGAACACCCTAAACTTGTTTTCGACATGTAAGGTAAGAGACCACGTTTCACAATCATAAATAAAAACAAGTAAACCCGTTGATATGTTAACAACTTATTGACCAAGTAATAGCATTCTGACTGTACTATTTTACTAGTGTTAATTTAAAGGTAAAATAATATATATCAAAAGTGACGGTTGCATACAGCATGACCTGACGTATGAATACGTTAAAGGTAATTTAGTAACCTTTCTAGTTGTCAGATAAGGCCATTATTATGAAAATTGGACTGTAAATGCATCCCACTAATAGTAAATACACCGGTCATGGCAAGACGACATTCGCTTTATATATTTTAATCATCTCTGACTTTATTATATATATATATATAAGTTTTACTTTCTATTTTATATTCAAATTAGAAAACGACGAGTATTCCGTCTGTACAAGTAACAGGTAGTGCTAGTTTGTATAATTTTTATTCTACTAAAATATCGATTCGCAAGACACAAATATTCAGAATATTTAATTAAATAGCTTGATTAACATGCTAATGTTTCCATGAATATACATGCAAAGATTTAAGTCGCCAAGAAGTCTGGGGGGGAGGCCATTAAACTGCGCATAGCAATGTATTTGAACGTCCACCTTTACTTTAATTAGATAATAGATCGTACTAATGTTTAAAATTTTAATGTTTGTATTCACTAATATAATATTGATATACGTACATGCAGTCCGATTTAAATAGGAAGAAACTTTTTTTGACAGCTACAAAACATATTTAATAAAACAACTATCATATATTCATACGTCATGTCATGTGACCTGCAATGGTCATGCGTGATAGATATTATCAATACCAATGAAAAATTTAGTAAAATAAAAAAATTTCAATTTTGTCCACAAAAAGTTTATATTTTCTAGAAGACCCTTGCAATAAAAATCATCCCCTTACTTATTTTTAGCACCACATCTTACTATCCATTTGGCTTACACGCATATGTACTTATTACGTTAATATTTTAGGGATGAATAAAGTTGAATTCAATGGATATGTACCTGCATTTGCGTGAAGATGAATGTAAAAACCACCTAGGAAAAACCACTCTCAGTACACCCAACCGGGATTCAAACACCCCTATCTCACCTTTATTTGGCAGTCTGGCCTACCCCGAGTGTGACACCCTAGATCATGCGTCCAACGAAGCGGGCATCACCTTATCGCAGCTCCACTACATGCAAGATGGTTGTGGGTGGTGGGTGGGCAATACACAGATGCGAAGTGGGGTTGAAACTTTACGTGATCATTGTCACTCACTTTGGCTTAAAGACGAACACGCTTATGTGGCAAATATTGACTCTCTCCTGCGGGACCAGTGTTGTCACCTATTCAAGAAAAATACAACTCACGGTGTGGGGAAAACTCGTAGCTAAAAAAAACTCCCACTATTGTGTACACCGAGTTTTACTACTCATCCAATTCCTTCACATATTTACATGGGGTAAGGATGAATAAGGTATAATTTAGAATAAGTGTACCTGCATTTGCGCTAAGGGAGATTGGTAAAACATTTAGGAAAACGTTAATACACTTTCATTACTCCCTGCTGGAATAAGAACTCCTATCTAGTTGTCGCCAGCAATAAAGTCTATTCCAAGCGTGACACCTTAGACCATGCGACCACCTATATGGGTACATATGATATAACAGCATTTACATCCTAGCGAGATAATTTACATTCCGTTGCATTTAGAAAGGTGCATACACACCTATAGTCAGATAACTATAGGAATACACTTTTAAGTCCCTTACAAAAAATATAAAGAAGAACCATTAAAAATTACAGCTGTTGAAATCTTAACAATCGATAAAAAGTTAGAGCTACAGAACACATAGCTTGTCGTTTGGATACTATCAGATAAGTTTATTCATTTGGCGATCCGAGTAGCTATTACAATCATATGTGGAAAAATTGTGCAAGTTGCCCTGCAAAGGTCTTCTTGAAGACATATAGTTTGGACAGCATTGGTTTGTCTCGGGTGCAATGCGCAGTCTAGGTGTTATAAGTCTGTTGTTTTGTTCAAGGTTCACGTCTTACTAAGTCTATGCAAGGTCCACCTTCAATTCAAGTCCATTTCTTCAAACTTCCTGTAGGATATTAGTCTCTAAAATGTTTATTTACAAGCTCTTTACTTGATCTAGCTTTTACTCCTTACTACATACAGAATTGGGTGGAAACAATTAGACAAGCTATGCTGAGGATAGTGATAGACAATGTGCTGAGGTTTGCCTCACGCCAGGTGGAGCTCACCTGAGTGACATTATCCCCAGAAAGTTTAAAAAAAATATGATTTAGTTTTCTTTTATTTAGCTAACGAATATTTACTTTTCAATTAAAGTGTTAATTTTCAAGTTATTAATCGTCTAATTGTTTCGGCCCCACCCAATATATGTAAAGTTCACCTTCAATTTGATAACATTTCCATCAGCTAACTGCTAGTTAACAAGCAGTTTAGTAGTATTTTTTTATAAGATCTCTCTTTCTCTACCTCAATAATATAAATATATGGATAACCTGAACGGCTATAAAGAAGCAGTGCATACAAAAGTTAACGAAGAAAAGACAGATTAGTTTATGATTCGAATTCGATGCAGCATAAACTTCGTAGGTTGTTCAATTTATCGTTTTATCAATAGTTTGAATGTAAAATTTTACTAAAAACATGGCATTTTCAGAATAAAATAACATTTCATAAATTTATAAAAACAAAAAAAATATTATTGACTCAAAATTAAATCCAAACGATCAGAATATGAACCAAAACCAAGTTATATTTTAATCTAGACTTTTGTGCGACTTTATTTGGAGTAAAATATGCCGGAAATAAGTTGTGTTTAAACTTTGGACATCCTTGCCCCTGAAATGGTGGGTTCAAGTAAAAGACAACAACAACAAAAAACAGAGGTATTCTGGTTGGTATCGATGCGTGTTCTAAGTTTAGTTGAAATGTATTTACCAGTTTTAAATACATTTGGAGAACACACAGTCACGCCTCTAACACTAGTACAATTTTTTTTCCTATCGTATAAGAGCCACTAAACTAAGATATACCAATGCCATGTTTATTTTCGTATCTGTTGTTTAGGCTTCACGCTACACACGGGTGTATTGCAGATAGTGTGGCGTAAAACGTGCTACACGAGTTTGGGTGTAGATACCGACGTGTGGTATGTGGGTGGAACTTGTGACGTCATGTTGTGCCTACGTACAAAAGAAGGGTAGGACTGGTTATTTTACTTCTGCGCATGAGGCCGGCATTGAACGTTTGGTCGCAGGCTGACGAGGCAAAACACAAGGTGGATTAAATGTTTAGTAACATACTTACTGACCGACTTCAGTAGACGCCTAATCTAAGGCATCACTCTCACAATATACTGGGCTGATGATAACGGGGAGATAGGGTTTTGAATATCAAGTGCTTTTTTCCCCCTAAATGGCTTTTCACTCTCTCTCTATCTATTTATCTCTCTTTATCCCTCCCCACGTTAATAAGGGTACACTTCCTCTAAATTCAACCTTCCTCATCCTTAATTAGTGCATAAGCATATCATTTGAAAGGGTAGCTTTAAACAAACAATGGTTGTATAAATATTTATGGTGTGGTTAACGTTTTCTTTATGTTACATTAAGGAGTAATCTAACGTGCATTTTATAAACTTAAAGGTTATAATATAAGTACACCAAAAGGAACTTAGCAGCTACTACCATTCTAACCTATTTAATTTTTATTTGAATTTTGTACTAATATTTAATAATATGAATCAATTGATCACTTATAAGTGTATAGCCACCCCA
This sequence comes from Timema poppense, assembly GCA_902141375.1. Classification (NCBI taxonomy): domain Eukaryota; kingdom Metazoa; phylum Arthropoda; class Insecta; order Phasmatodea; family Timematidae; genus Timema; species Timema poppense. The sequence goes on along the minus strand of CABFOV010002383.1, from coordinate 63,308 downwards.
CCAAAACACACGTGATGTGACGTCAAATAATGTTGCGACCCTTCGGTTGGATATAGCTGCTTCACAAACAGAGCAGTAGAATCACATGTTTACCTCAAAACAAGAGAATAGCTGGGCAGAAACGTGATCACGTTAGGATCTCTAAGAAAATCACAAAATATCAGCGGAGTTTACGTTGTCTGCTCGCCGTGACCTCAAATTATTTCAACATCGTCTGTTATTTTTAACACCATTGTCTTACTACTCGCTCTTGTAACCACTTTAATATGCTATTGATAAGGAGTTTTTATTTAGCTCCACGTCTTACTGCGCGTTTGGACTATACGCTTAAATACTAATTACGCTAATTAATTAGAAATTGGGGAGGTAAAATTTAGAGGAGGTGAACCCGCATTTGTGTGGAGGGAGAGTGTGAAACCATTTAGGAAATACCACCCCCAGTTCACCCTAATGAGATTAAAAACTTGATCTCCCCATCCTCGGCAGGTTAGATAAACACGAATCTATCGCGTTAGACAACTACACCACTGAGACGGGTGATAAGGAGGTATAATTTAGAAAAAGTGTACCCAAATTTTCTTGAAAAGAGAGTGGATATCCATCTAGGAAAAACACTCTCAATATAATAAACCGGGACTTGAACCCCTATATTCCCTTCACCAGCAGTGCAGTCTATCACGAGATTGGTGACTTAGACTGCGCAGTCACCCGAGTGAATAACTTTCTCTGCTTTGCGTGACATTTGCTTGGGAGACCTAATTAAATTTAATTGATTACTAGTACTACACTAGTGAACAACCGGCAGTAGCGTATAACCCGAACGGGTAGTAAGACGCGCTGATAAATAAATAAGGTAGTTGAATAAAAGGTGGTTTGGGCTCACAAGGTGGCCCAGAGCTAATATTACAAGTTTCCACTGCCACTGGTCTCTCGACACCAAATTATCGTTGCATGGTGTCACCATATGTGTGATGAAACAAGAAACTAATCGTATCCGTTGAAAGACCGCCATCTTGTGAGCCATTGCTTGAGTTGTGTTGTCCTGAGGTGAGGTCAAGGTGAGTAAAAAAAACTTAATCTAAGTCGGTAATTTTTAAGATATTGCTGTATAGCAAGCATATTCTGAAATATATTTTACACGAGATTTGTATATGTAAATATTTGTTACAAGTTAACTTTGTTTTTTAACTGAGATGTGAAAATAATATCGAAAACGTGTTATTAGACTATATTCCCAAGATGGCCATGGTGGGCCAATTAGGTCCATACTGCTAATTTTATTTTAGAAGTTTTTCTCACTCGTTATCAATCCATAAACTTTTTTTTATTCAACAATGATCAATTTTTCGGCAATGCTGGGAATCGAACCCGGTACCCTTAGCTCAGAGGCATTAGATGCATAAGGTCATTGTGTCCTACCTGTCATCCTCTACAAGGGAAATCGCTTAAAAGAGGAGTGGTGTGAAAACTTGCCTACGGTGAGTCAGGTCTTTATGACTCCAAAAACCTCAATGACTTCCCAGATCTTTGTCAAGTGGCTTGACCACTTCACAAAATACAAGACTCCTTGACCTGTACTCCTAATTGTTGATGGTGCAGCGTCACACCTCGACGCTAGCATAGTCCATGCTGCAGATGCGCATGAAATAACCTTGTATTGTCTGCCCAGCAATAGACGCAAGAGCTTAAGCCTTTAGATAAGAGTGTGTTTAAGTCGTCTGAAACAAACTGGGATAACGTGGTTGTACTGTTATGGCCGCAAAGAGTATTTGGAAATGGTACAATTGTTGAAGAGGTGAGTGCTGATCGTGTAATTAAAAGGTATCAATTTGCGAGAATTTTCCAGGCCTGGGCTCATTCTGTCACTCTAGTCAACATCTGCAGTGGTTTTAGAGCAACTGGAATATATACCTTCGATCCCGCTGCCATCCCTGATGAGGCATTTTCACCAAGTGCATTCACGTTTCAACCACAAAATCAGGTAGGGGAAAGCAACAACCACGACAGCAATGAAGATCTTCCCCTTCAACCATCAGAGGCAATGCTTCCTTCACATGTGAAGTTACTTCTATGTCACAACAATCAAGAAAGCCAGCTTACATATGGAGTGAGACACAAAAGAAGGAAACACAACAGAAGAAAAAACATAAGACACGCCATAGGAATCAAGAATGTGAAGATGAAAGCTCTATCTCAGACTTAGATTACTCTGAGCACGATTCAACGTCCAAAAACCTTTGTTTTACTGAGGATTAAGAAGCAGAATAGTGTCAGATATCATCTTCAAAATCAGAAATTTTGAGGATTCCAAATAGCAAGCGAAATATTACCAAAGGTAAACAACGACGTAAAGCAATAAGCTACAGAGGCCAGGAAGTCATGGCCAGTCTCTTCCAAAATGTTAAGACTACGTCCAAAATGAAGAAGACTGAGATCAAAGAGAAGAATACTGAAGCAAACCAGAATATGACTGAGACAAAACAAGGGAAGACAAAGATCAAAGAAAAAAAGATGGAGACGAAAGAGAATACTAAGCCTAAAGAAAAAAGAAAACTGAAGATATCGGAGACATCTCACTCAGAGCAAAGTACGTCTGGTTGCCAAAAGAGGAAACAGCATCACGAGTCCTAGTACTGCCACTTATGTAAGAATGATAGAATTGAAGACATAAGGCTTTGCTCTGTGTGTTTGAGGTATGTGCGTGATACTTCTGTGGGTCTAACCCACGAGGACACGATTCAAAACTTCCAGCGGGCATTTTGATCTGATTCAGACTAAAAAGGATAGTTTAAAATTTGAATTTCTTTATCAAACTTTTTTAAACATCTTTGACAAAATGCTGTTTGTTTGCATGCTATTTATACTTTAATGACGCAGGTCAGATCTAAGTAGCTATCTTCTCTTTTTTATAAGTTATTCTGAGTTCTGAAAAAAAATGTCTTCTATAATCTACACGAATAAACAATCATTTTGCTATATATTTTTTGTTTTGGCTGTAAGTGCTATGTTTTTACCTGTAAATACCTCAACAAAGACACGGGCCGCCTTAAGTGTACCAGTAGGGGCTTAGGGTGTTCCAAAGTTGACCCATGTGCAGGTATATATATAATCCTGTTATATGTACTCACATATATCTGGGGTTTTTTAATGGTAGAGAATAGACTAATGAGTATCGGTGCCAGAATTTGTCATTTTATCCCTTCTCAAAAAAATAAGAAGATTTTTGAAAGCTTAGCTATGGCCACCTTTGGTGCACCTGCCTCACATAAAAAAAACCAACAGCTTCGTTGACTGTAGTAAGTAGATTTGAAATGTCTCGTTAGATGGAAAACGTGTGTGCCAATGTGTTGAGTTGTGTCACGTTATAGCTCCATGATTTGTAAACAACCATTGTTAAAATAACCAAAAACAAATGATTATCCTCCCTGAGAGTCAACCTAGATGCTCTTAGGGTAGAGTGATCCACAGGATCCAATGTTAGTGGGTTCCAACCCAGCTGAGGTTGACGGATTTTTCTTGAGCGATAAAATTCCAGAGGGGAAGTAAAACCGTCTGTCCCACGTCAATTGTGGCATGTAAAAGATCCCTGGAAGTTATGTGAAAATACCTTTCTAGCAAAATTGGTAGGATCTTTCCCGCTCTTTCATAAAATTTCAGTGAGGAAGGCACCACCACTCTTTCTGAACTTCCCTAGGACATATGATTTTTGCCAGATTGTGCGGGCAGCACTAGCCAGCCTTTGGGTTCAAATCTAATAAATCCAACCAACACCTAGAAAATAAACTATGTTGGTAATCAGTCTTTATAAAGTTTGTGTTGCAAAGCCTCATGGGACAACATACACTTTTCTTCTAAGGCGTTCAAGCAGCTGTTTCCCTAATTTTTCATCCAACATGAGAATCAAACTTTAGTCCCTCGGCTTGTGAACTTTGCCAATTCACTGTCACTTGGGTCAATGACGTCACTTGTATTAGTGAATTAGACTTGATGTTTCGTCTCATTCTTGGAAATGCCCTCCTATGCTGACCACGCTCTCGTTCAACGCCAAAAGTTATTCAATTATTCGGTCAAAACAGGTTTTTCGGGGAGAATCTATTCTTTGCACGAAAACAATAGGTTCATATCATGTTTATTTATGTATCTACGGCCTTTCTAGGAAAAGCTTTGGAACATTTCTCTCTCTTTTATATTACTTAGATTACTTTGGAACCTACAAAGTACCTGGAAATACTATTTCAATAAAAAATAAAATATTACTTTGTCCATCCCATTTGTTTGATAGAAAGAATGAAAGGTAAAATATTATAATTAGTTTTAAGAAAGGAGTTTAAAAAAAGAGGTTTAAAAGGCAAAACTAGCTTATTTAGTATTTTGATCGATTGAATTATTGTCATAAACATTTAAACAAAGCGTTTAAGTTGTCTCTCTAAGTGAAGGAAATTAAACAAGTAGTTTCATAGAAAGCCTGCACCTTTGTCCGTATTGGAAGGACATTTTACAATCCCACAGCCGTATTTATTATGGACATGTCAGTTTTGAATCTTCAAAATCACTATAACAATCCTAAACTAACTTTTGTACAAAACAAAATTATTGTTACTAGATTAAGATTCAATGGCCTTAGCTCAAAATTCCTACTTGATAGCGAACTACTATTATGATACCGGAAACCAGTTACGTGGTAGAGTGAATAGAGAAATTAATTTGAGCTACAGGTCGTAAGAGTATGACGTGGGGTATAGTTGTAGTTTGTGACAGTGAATATTTTGTATTTAAAAAAAAAAGTAGCTAGCTTTTGATACATATTAATCAACATTTACACTATGATTAAAAAAGTGGTGTGATATTTATATACTTTTTCACTTTTTGAGATTAGAGATATTTATTACATTATTTTTTAAATAAAATCTTAAACGTATTTAAAATTGTTATCAACAGTTTTTAAAATACTTTTATATTGAATTGAATTCAGAAACTTAACATTTCAAATATTCAACACAGTTTTGATTTGAAATCTTACCATAGTAATTATTTGATTCAGATATTCAGATATGAGCAGAGTTTAAAAATAAAATAAAATAAAATATTCAATTCAATTTTTTTTAAGCATGGGATTCGACTAGTATTCGTTTCGATAAAATAAATTTACCATGGAATTCGATTCGTATTCAGCTTCAACTTTTAGTTTCTCGCTACCTTACAGGTAGTGAAAGTATTGTTGAAGCGTAGCTCCTATTTTGTAGTAGAAGCGATGACCACAGTTACAAAGACATTGAAATGGAAAGGTAAAGGAGCGCACAACTTATGAGTGAAATACAAGTTTGGTATGAAGCACCTTAAGGTGCGGCAGATGGGAGCGCGAGTAATTTTACAGTTTTTATAGCATTACATTTTTTTTTTGCCAAAATAAATCAAATATTTATTCAGTAGCAACATAGAGTTTAGCTTCCTACACGTGTTAATATCAAAAGATCTTTATTATCTTTAAAAGGTGTCCTGGAATGTTGTCAACACTTTTTAAATAAAGAGAAAAAGTTTTGACAACATTCCAGGACACCCTTGACAGATATTCAAGATCTGTTGATATTAGCATGTGCAAAAAACTAAACTCTATGTTGCTACTGGAGAAATATTTAATTTATTTTGGCCAAAAATTTCTATTCTTTTAAAACTGTAAAAATACTTGCGCTCCCTTCGGCTGCACCTTAAATTGACACTCAACCAAGACAGCAATGCTTGGGTCAAATATTGAAGAACATGTTACTCCTTAAAGAAGAACATGCGTAATTTCTAAAGTACTAAACAGAAAACTACAGTAGCTCTAATTGGAAGGATTAAATTAAGTTATGGTCAAGCAACAATACACAACACACTGCAACCTTACGGCTGTAAGTCTCAAAGATGATGGTCAAATAATGACGTTGAACAACTTTTAAAACTAGGAAGTCTGTATCTAAGGAGTTAAAGCTATAGTTGCTACCTGGATCAGCTAGCGTTGGTTAGTTACAAAGAATAGTAATATGATACAAAAGAAACGTTACAAATGTTGGAACTATTAGTTTACCAATAGTAAAAAGAGAGATATCAGGAATCTAGGCTATCAGAAAACAATGGCAGGCCTACTCCTAATTAGTACTGCCTGATCATCCAATAGTATAATTAATATTCAACAATAGTCTGGAGACAGACTACAACAATGGAAAAACTTCTAGACATTAAAGAACCAAGCGGCGCCTGAAGGGAGCCGGGCAAGTTTAAACAACACAAGTGGGTCACCCCTCTGGGATACCGCGAGTTGATCACCGTACTAAGGTACAACAATAACGTGAAACCAAAGACTGATAACAGTCAAAGACCCGATTAGGTCATACATTAACGTCATGGATTAACCCTATCTCCCCTTTTTTTTGCCAATCTAAAGGAATTAGTGAGATGGTCACATAGAACAGGACATCAGACTGCCCCCCAAATATTTAAGACTAATTATATACACATAGTTAAACAATAAACAAGTGTGGTCATAAGAACTATACTCTGTTTAAAATAAACAGATTCTAGCAAAGAGTAACTATTACACTTAACACACATTGAAGCTTCTAATATGAAGAAGATAAAAAAGTACAAGTCTGTAACAGACAGAAGATTTAATCTTAACAGATGTTACGAGGACAGAGACCCGGGGACGCGCCTTGGCCTCCCCCAACAAGGGGACGCGTCGGGCGCGCGTGGTCCTCCTCCTCGCCTAGGATACGGTTAGAATATCTCGCTCGGTCCCTGGAGAGGTACGCTATATGTGGTTTCGGGGGAGCCGCCGAAGTGGTGACCCGCGGCTATGCTGTGTGTGAACGGTCCAGCCGGGGTCCGGACCTATTCTTCGGGTGATACGCGGCCCCTTATAGTACCTGAAAATGAAAGTCCGTAAGCGTCGCCCGGCGGCGGACGGGTCGTTCGGGAGACCTCGGGCTCCACTCTCTTTGGTTGAATCAACAACTCATTACATATATTCGCACATCTAGTACCTCAGGGGACACCTCCTGCTCTAATACCCTTTATAGTATGTATTGAAACTATCAGTAACATCATCGGCCTTATCGATTTTGATTAAATTTCATTTCTAAACCTTCATCAATATTACAAACAAAATGGATACTCTCAATTTTTAGTTAAAATGACTTTAAGGCTTCCGGTATGAAGCGTAAATTCTCATTTTATATCATATCTCCGTAGATCTTTGAAATATGAAATTACTCATCATTCCAAATATGTAGGTCTATTTATAATAAGAATCTTTTACTTGAAACATATTTTATAGAACAAATTATTTTCAAGCTATACGCAAATGTATATATGTTTAACTTTTCAAACACTTAAGGTGAAATATTGTGACCCTCAAAAAAATCTAAACCGAGTTGTTGATGGATGTCAACGTTTCATAACACCTCAAGCCCTAAAAAGTGGTTTTGCAATGCCACTTGTCTGTGTGTCTGCCTAACCCTAAAATTAAGAGTAATTAAATTAAGGGTGAAAAGAGAAAAATTCGATTTTTTCAAATTATGCTCTAACAATTTTGATTAAAATTCGTATCTATAGTCCGTTCCAATCTTACTCTGCAGTACAGGTCTTATGAAGCGCGCAGTTGCCAGATCTCACCCACTCGAAACAGATGAACAACTTTTGCATTAAAACTTAGCAAATTATACAAACTTTATACACGCTATGGCAATTAATTTGAAGTTTGGGCTGCCAAAAATGGTTTATTATTCTGTTTATTAACATATTAATGCCACTTTTAATATACACTGTACACTGTCACCTACAATGAACAGGTTGGAGATCTAATCCTTTCAAAGATGATCTTCTCAAGTAGGACTACATAGGCTTATACAAAAATATTCCCTGTTTGCATGTGAATCTGTGTGCACTTTTAAAAACAATTAGGCCTACCTAATTCATCTTTACTATAGTAAAAGCTAAAACTCAATAATCATAATAAATTAATATACAATAGTTTTATAAATTAAAATACTGGTTATTATAAAAGAGGTGGGATTCTAAAATCTATTCAAGACACATTTAAGTTTGCCATGTAAAGTAAATACCATATTAGTTTAAACCTAAAATATACATTTATGCTTCATCGCTGTCCCAGCACAAGGGTGTGGCTCCATCAATTGTGAAGTAGTGTTTAGTGGATGGCCCAGGTAGCTCAAAGTGTTGAGAGTGAGTAGGTGGACTTATGGTTGGAGGAGGTGACACAGGAGACGATGAAGATGATGAAGTTAATCTTATTAAAAACTGCTCCTAGTCATCTTGCAGTTCGTTTGCTTTCCAAATGTCCTTTTCAATTTTGTTGACGTAATTTATATAATTGAAACCGTTTTCTACAGAAACCTTTTCGTACGTGGCCGATATTAAGGACTTCATATCTTTAACCTTAAAACTAGTCTTGTTCATTTTAATAAATGTTTTTACCCATTTCTATAGGGTTAAGTTCACAATGATACGGAGGCAAACGAATGACTTTTCGATCCACCGCCTTCACTATCTCATCCACTTTGTGTTTTTCAAATTTAAATTTGTGTTGCGAAACCAAATACAGTATTTCCCGTTTCAACATTTCGTCATCAACATCAATGTTCTTATGGATAAACCACTCAGCTATTTGAGCTTTACGCCATGATGTGGTCGGGATCGCTTCACACCTTCTGCTGTGATAGGCTGCATTATCGATTACGATAACAGCTCCTTCAGGTGTATTAGGGAGTAATTGCAATTTTCTTGTTACCGTTTCCATGAAAATAGTTAAAAAATTAACACTAAACACTATGAATCAATATTAAACAATATATAAAATGATCATCTCATATAAAGTAAAATATATTTTTATAACTAAAAATATAAGGAAAAAAATTAAAATATAATATGAACAAACGTTTGATACAAATGACGATTAAGCCACCAAATACCCTTAGCACTCTGTAGGCCCACGCCAAATTAATGACCGTAACCTGTAACATAAGAATAATGGCTCACAACCGGAGATAAGCTTCTTGGATCGAGGTCAAACAGCTGTGTTTTGCTTTTCCAAGAGAACTGTCATCAGAAGGATTCATTGGTGTGAAGTCATCAGGGTTATATTTATGTGTACATGGAGTGCTACTCCTGAAGACTGTGTTTTGACGTTTAGCATCTTACACTGATTTAAATCAATAATATATCAGAGTAAGGTGGCTAAGAGTATGTTCACCTGTATTTTCCTGGAACTATGGAAAAATAACCTGTTAAAATCAACCTCAGATAATTATTTTGTATTAGGTGGATGTACTTTTCAAACACGTTGATTATATCAACACACGACTCACAAACTACCCTAATACTAATAAAACACAACAACCAGTCCCCTAGCCGACAATTTACCAAAGATAAATCTCAGACCAACCCAATATCAGACCTCTATCCCAATTGGCTCACGCTCTACCGACTGTTCTAAAGTGTTTAATTAATGCCAGTGAATTCAACCAGGATTCGAACCTAGGCCTGATTAGAAATGGTGGCAAAGTGTGAATGCGAGTGTAAAACCTTAGAATTCCCAGACACCTACCTCTGTGGTTAGCTGGTTTCTTAATTCAAAAACATAGGGTAGTAAAATTTGGAGTTGCATATCAAATGTATTCTCAAATTTTTAACATTGTCTCGGCAAGTACAATAAAACTATGTTTATTAAACTATAATTACAAACGAAGATGAATATAGTGAATGTTTAAGTGGCTAACCTTGTATTTTGTGAAACCAATATTATCAATTTTGATGTGGATGGGAACGCTTCAGTTCTCAACGCTACAACTGTATAACATTACTCTGCTCTTCAAGACTGGACCGAGCTTAAAGTGAACTACACTCTCTTCAACTTCAAAATGCTACCACACTTAAATGGGGGGCGCTATTGGCTCATAATTTTTTTCAAAAATAAATTTGAGCTTTTCTTATAACTTCTTAAACATAAAGTACCTAAGCAAAATCAAAAGAAAAGAAGTTTCCAACAAGACAACTTTTTCATGGTGAACTTTAAATATTTCAGGAGGTATAATAAGTTTTTATTTTATTTCAGCATTATATAAAATATATTCCTTTCAGACTGTGCAGACGTTGCTTATAAGTATTATAACAGCCACAATAAAATTACTGGCTTTTCCACACAATTGGAACTAGACTTATGACGTGATACATTTGGAACCTCATGAAACTTTGACACATAAAAAGTTATTTAAAAACATCTATGGTGGTTTAAATTGATTTCACAAAATGCATAAATGTGTATTCATTAATATTCCATGCTTATTTCATAGAAATAACGACGTTCAAATTTAAGATACAAAATGGCAGCTCCACTTGCTAGAAAAAGGACAGCGCTAACGGAGAAACCAATGGGTTGGAAAGAGATGGTAATAGTCCATAAGAGCCTGTACTGCAATTTGAGAGTGGAACGGCCTAAAGGCGTTGATTAAGATTTTAAATAAAATTGCTATTTTCATGTCCCCATGAAAATGACTTTTAGGGTAATGTACAGAAACGGAAGTGTCCGTATCTTCGCCAATATTTGAGATGCTAATTAATTTAACATGGCAAAATTGTGGCACTATTAAAAATAAAATGCTTTTATTTGAGATAAAGTTTTATAAAACCAATAGTTTCAGAAATATTGGCGAATATACTAATACAATATTGTGAGCTTTAGATGCACAGAAATACTACTTAAGTCTTAACGCAATAATTCTCTAATCGCATTGACTAAATAAATAAGTATTTCAAAAAGTTAATGTTCTTTTTCCTTTAACCTCTTAAGGAAAATGTTTGTCCAGCAATGTTCAGCAAGTCTATTCCTATCATTTTAGACTCAATGGTCAATATTTACCTTTTTTATTGGTTTAAATTTATAAATACAGAATTTAATAGCAATGCGATGACCTGAAAAGGTCCAATACCTAATAAAATGTTGAAAATTTTAACCAGAAATTTAAATTTTAATACGAAGTGTTGACTCTTGTGGGCCCAATATTAATCTTTTTCATTGGTCCAAATATACAAATGAAGACATTGATTCTTTTAAAATAAATTTAACAATTTAAAACCGCGAGTAAATAAATGTTTTACGTAATTATAGCGCAATTTATGCTTGGGTTTGCTACTGTCTATTATTTCGTCTCCCATATATTACGAATTTTGATTAAATATCTCCATTTTTAAACAATAGAGTGAGAAAGTGAGTGCGGAGTTCCGTACTTTTATTATTATTATTATTATTATTGATCAGTTTCAGGAAAGGGTAGCCCATGTAAGACATGGCTAAATGTTGTAGACGAATGTGTGAAAAAGAAAAACTTTAAGAGTGTAATGTCCCAACTTGTGAGCCCTAAGTTGTTTCGAAAAGGAAGGATGATACCACAGTTTTTAATATTTTATTCACATTTTAAATTCGGGAATTCTCTTAATTTTATAATATTATTTTAATGATTCATTTTATTTTAGAATATTTAAGCCCTTCAGACAGTTTATAAGTCAATACATTTATTTTGTGTTAAATGTACTTACTGGATGCGTTGGACCATGAAACAAAGGGAAAAGCTGATCCAGCACAGCGTTTTCGTTCTAAGAGAAATACACTTTTTCCTCAGTACAGAGCGGTTACATTGTCCAGCCAACCAGAAAGCTAGGATTTAAACTACACTCATGTGATAGGTCGAGATTGTCAGGCCGCACGGGTGCAAGCTCTTTTGTCATCAGAATTTGAAAAAAATACCAGAGCAAGAAACTAACTCTTCTCACTAATACAGGAGGGGAGACGCGCAGCGACCAGCGAGGCGACAAGACGTGTGTTGCACGCCGTCGCGTATTTTACTAATGATATAGTATGTATGGTGAACAGCGTGAAAACGGGTCGGTTGTATAAGCTGAAATTGTTAATGGTTATAATAATAACAACATATAAAAGAATATATTCCAACAATAAATCAATATAAAAGGGATCAAAGTATATTTATTGTATAAGTGGGAATTCCCTCATATGATAATCACATCGATACGAGAAGCTGAGCTAACCATGGACAAACATCAAACTTATAAGTCGTTTTACGATTTCTACAGTTGTTGCCCAACTAAGGGGCATTATATCGTCGTAGGTGGAAGAGGAGGAGTTCTTCAATTGGAGCCCAACAGTGGGGCCTTCATCATATAAGCCATTCTAAGAATTTTACAAGAGTCTTAAGAATAAAAGAGAGCATGTATGACTCGGTGTATGGATGTTGAAGCGGAGGGAGATAGGGAGGTGTGGAGAAAGTTAGTGAGGATCGATAAAGTATGGAGATTTTTTTAGCTATATTTACAGTTTCTTGCCTACCCCATAAGGGAACAGCGTGATGAGATATGTATTTTTGAAAATTATTAACCGTAAAATTCAACATGTAAGTTTTGTAATCATTTTGGGAATTAATTTTAGATTTAATTATGTTCTCAGATAACAAACAACTTCTTAAGGAGTCGTGGATGAGAACGCGAATTCGTATTTGTATGTGTTTTTATAGCAAAAGAAACCCCCTTTTCAGCATAAATACAATTAGGTTTCAATAAATACATTTATTTTAATTTTTTATACAGTACATTTTCAACAGCTCTTCAATGTTTGTCATAGACATCGCAAAACTCTAACAGAACATTTTCTCTTCACTTAAAAAGTTTCTAGAACCGTTGAGATTGATATGTGTGGAAAATTAAACTAAACGTACATAATTTAGTAATATTTTATTTATTAAAGCTTTAAAAGTTTTTTTGCTGTAAAAACAGCAAAAGTAATGTGCTTCTTCCACCTTATATATATAATTGTATTTATGACTCTCTGAAACCTATCTCAGCACTCCAGTAGGCGAGCCCCAACCATGGCTCTAAACTTATAATTTCCATGTAATGGAGTCAGCCCGCAATCGAGTCAAACCGATCTAGCGGCCACCGTCTGTTAGCGAAGATGATACCAACTTCTGAGAATAGGAGGTATCATGTGGTCAGTACAACGAACGCTCAGCCATTAATCCCAGTTTTATAGACTGGAGCTACTCCACTACTTCTTTATTCAAGTAGCTCCTCAGTTGTCCTCTCACGAGGCTGAGCTGACTCCGTTTCAGATTCACTGCTTCACAGAGAGATCTGGAAGCGCTGGGGACCGAACCCGGGGCCTATGGATCTGTAGTTAGGAACGCTGACCATTAGACCACAAAGGTATGTGGAAGAATCTGTAATATTTAGACAATGTAATCGCATTTGTGTGTAAAAGAAAAGGGTGAAACTATTTAATGCGAACCCCTATAAATACACATGGCCGAAGGTCGAACCTCGACCTCCACGTCACTGAAAAACCGGACTAAAGCTTGACGTTTAGTCCTTGAGCCCACTAATTTGTGTAGTTAGTACAAAATATTCCTACACCATTTGTCTTTGTTTTTCTTGTTAAAAATGGTTGCAACCTTACAGTTTTAGCTCCGGGACAGTGAGGAAAGAGAGTACATTTATTGTCATCTCATATTTTATTCAATGTTTTCGAAAGCTAGCTATATGAATTTACCATTCTTTAAGTATCAGCATATCATTGAAAGTATCGGATATCTTAAGTCATCTGATCTGCAGTTTTTCCCGTTTCGTTCAATATTCTGATAAACATTTATTCTCTTTTTGCCAACATGATATCCTCGGTTTGAAGAACTAATATGAGAACACCATGTATATTTGAATTTTTTCCTCGTGTATAAATGTGCTTTTCCAATACATGGAAGCCACTTAGGTGGCCGCATGGTCTAAGGCGTCACGATTTCCATAGACTAGACTTCAGAAGACAGGATATTCGGAGTTTGAATACCAATAGGATATACTGGTAGTACTTTTTTTTTCTTAAATGACTTTCCACTCTCTCTCCACACAAATGAGAGCAAATTTCTTATAAATGCAATCCTCCCCATTCCCAGGGGCGTCACTTCGGNTCTGTACCCCATTACACTTTCTATTATGATTCTATTATGAAAGTCCTTAACCGCATGCGTTTACAGACAAATTTAAAATTTCCCGACTGTTGATCCCTACTCTACAAAAAAAACCAACTTCAAAAATCATCAAACTTTGAAAGGAGATTCTTCTGTAGTAGATTGTAGAAAGCTTAGTTAATCAAGTAGGGTGACCTGGTGGTCTAGGGGTAAGGTGTCAGACTTCTATGCTGGCGGCCGGGGTTCAATCCTCGGTCCCGGCACAGATTTATCTGATTTCCAAACCCTTCCTTCACCTCTGACAAGACATCTTGTGAATGTGAGGAATGCGAGGCCTCCACCGTGGTTCGGATTCCACGTTAAACTTTAGGTCCTCCATTTCATCTCACAATCACTCTACCATTACACATTAGCGTAAGTGCGTATAACCCGAACGGGTAGTAAGACGCGGTGCTAATAATAATAATAATAATAGTTAATCAAGTAGTCAAGTAGCGTTGTTGTCAGTAGGCAGAGACAGCGGCCAATGAGTCTACGTCAAATGAGGTTTAGAAACGAATCGTAAGGGAACATGAGCTGCCCAGTAGCAAAATTTCACTCAGCCAGCAATGCTTGAAGTGGCAACATTGTCAGCCAATGTTTTATTAATGGTTTAGTGTTTTTAGGTATGACTTTAGTGGCTGCTAGACTGTCACAGTTTTATGATTCAAATTATCATATGTTGTACAGCCAATGCCTTAATAGGGTCTTTATTACATTTTGAAAGCATACATGTAGTGAATGATACGCAACATTTTATTGTTTTCCTATTGAAAGGTCTAACTGATGAAATGAGGACCTTGAGATTAGTGTTAGTGTTTGAATTATGAAATACGTGTACACTAAATTTTCTAGTAAGTATCCATACTAGTTTGAATTGAACTGATGTATCTTATTTCATTGTTTATTAAAATAGGCTTTCATGAAAGCAATTTAAAAAGGTTCAACATTGAGGAAAGAGGAGTAGCTTATGTTACATTGTTACAACTCCTATAGTTCTTCGTTTAATTACGTAGGCTACATTAAACAAAAACTAAGTTTTTTTATTCGTCCTTTAACATTATCAAACTTGAAGTACATTTTAAAATTCGTTATTTAGTGTTCGATTTGCATGACATTTCGTATAGCCGTGTTGTTTATAGTGATGATTTCGAATTTTCCATAATTTATTTCATAAAATGCTAAGGGAAGCCCCTTAAACCTTAAGCGCTAGATAACAATATGCTTTGAATAGTTTAATCACGTACCAATATTTACATTTTAGAGCAACTTCCATGAGGCTATGAAGCAGGGTATTGGTAGATAGTTATCGAAATACTGTAGAAATATTGACAAACTCAATTTTTATTGCTTTATTTTACAGCTGAAAATATTTTTAAATAAACTTGGCCAAATTGATAATTTTTCGATAAAGTGACGCGCGAGTTCTACATCTCAGGGAGCTAACTAGTTAAATATTGCTTACAAGTGTTTTTTCAGAAAGCAGCGGTTTCCAACCTGGGGATCACGGCGTGTTTTAGGTGGGGTCAAAATATAGAGGTTTTATCTTTATATTTACTTTTTCAAGGATGTTAATGATTAGAGGAATATGCGAAATTCTAATATAAATGTAAGTTGTCAAAGCGGTAACACTGCCAAGTTACTGCTTAGGTTCCTTTTGGCTATTCCATTGTAATAGCTTCTTACTGACTCGGTTTACTGTGGCAGCCTTGCAATGCTGCTAGAATAATATAAAATTATCTCCCACCCCCGGGCTTGTTGATTATATTTTACTACATATTAATCGCATATAATCATTATTATAAGCAATTTATAATAATTAAAACAAGCATTAGTGGACATGGATATGAGGGTTTAACGTCACGCTCTTTTGGTGTGTTTTGTTGGTGAAGGGGAAATAAGTATTTTAATTTTGGCCAGGTGTAGTTTATCCTAATATCCTCCATGCAAATAAAGATACATTTCCTCTAAATTTTACCTATACCGCTGGTGTAGTTAAATGTAGATAGCCCGGGGTGGTAGTAAGATGCAGTAAAAAACATCTAAAAAATAGGATTTGAACGCTTTTAAATTATCAAAAGGTCGCTATGGCCGCATGGAGAAAAGTTGTGGTCATAACCTACCAAATGTTGGAAACCGCTGTAATAAAGTCAGTTATATGTTTTAATCTAAAAATACACGATATAAACAATATGTGCAAATCTAACTAAATATATTTAAGCTCAATTGGATATTTAGTTCAGATTCAAGTAAACTGAAATAAATAATAATTCAAATTATTTCCTTATGAACTGAAAAAACCTTGTAGCTTGAAAAATCTAGGATCAACAATAAAATTAAAAATACAGTTGCCTAACACCTTGGTTCAGGGCTTGATTATTACCCAAAATTTTCCTGGGAGCCNCCCCCTCCTCCTCTGTTTTCAACATTGCCTTAGTACTCTCTTTTGCCACTTGGGAATTTTTATGAATTATAAATGCTTAGAGTTGGGAAAAATATTACTTCAGCCTCCCCCACAAATACATTTCGTGCAACGCCCCCTAACAAATTAGCCTAATTATTACATATGCATGTAGCTGGAGCGGGTAGTAATACGCAGTGGTCAATTTTGAAAAATACAGGGAGCTTGTAAATATCTCATCATATTGGTCTACCTCATGTTTATTATATTAAGTTGTGCTAGCTATATTCCATTCACCGTAGGAATTGACTTCTGAAAGGCCTTTTTCCCTTACCATAAATCTACTATATAGTAGGATATTGGTAGGAAAAAAGACCTTTCAGAGAGTAATTCCTACCGTGAATGGAATATTTTACTGAGTAACGGTTGCCTGCACTATTCTTTGAAAAATGTCTGCATCTTATATAACTTCTTTTTTTTTTAACCTTTTTAAACTTGAGAAATCAAATCACTTGATTCCCCATGGCTTCATCTTTATCCGTGGTAATGATATTACCATACGTATTCAGTTAAAAAACTTTTTATTTTGCTCAGTCACTAACAAGTGCGGAAAAGTTTCAAGACGATACTAACCAGCTCGTCACTTACTAAACATGGCTGGATTTTTCCAGACTGCAGAACCTGCCAACTTTACTTCAGGTTGTAGACACGCCTTCAAGAATTTGATTAAATTTCCTCCCTGACATAATTTAGAGATGTGAAATAGTTTTTTTTAAGAAGCTCAATGTAAGTTTCCTACGAGCGATATCTCTTAGCATTATAATCATTATCTTGCGTAAAGTGATCCATTTTTATCGACTGCTACACGTGTTATTTTTGGTTAGCACCGCGTTTTGTTATACGTTCGGGTTATAAGCCTATGTACTAATTTATACTGTGTTAGGAATTATAAAGGTTTAATATAGAAGATGTGCACCTACATTTGCGTGGAGGGAGAGTGAGAAAACATTTAGGAATAACTACCCTCAGTGCACCCAACCGGGATTGAACCCTGCCTAATCTTCCAGTCCTCAGCAGTATAGTCTATTGAGATAGTAATGTCTTAGATCATGGGGCCACCGAAGTGGGTGTTAAAAATGTTGAAATTTAATTCTTCTCTTTATAATAATGTTATAAAATTTAAACTTGTCAAAAATGGAAAATTAAAATAAATAATACGGTGCACCGCACAGACGCTTCTTTATCTAAAAATGTAGGCATTTACTTAAAACTCTTTAGATATGTGAGATGAAATAATATCTATATTGTTGCAGAAACATAGTGGAAAAAACAGGATCACATTCCAACAAAATACATGAATTAAATAATACACACTGTTAGAAAAATTGTGAGAAAAAAGGAACATATTGGGCCAACAAAATTTACAACAATAAACTACATTTCCCAGACATCAATTTAAAAAAATATACTTGCTTATAGCTCGGAAACTATAGGTTGTATAAAATATACATTTCAAATAAAAGCTGTTTACTTTTAATAGTACTACAACTTCGCAACAATAAATTATGCCGTATGTCAAAGAGTGGCAGAGATATTATTATTATTATTATTATTATTATTATTATTAGCACCGCGTCTTACTACCCGTTCGGGTTATACGCACTTACGCTAATGTGTAATGGTAGGGTCAATGTGAGATGAAATGAAGGACCTACAGTTTAACGTGTAATCCGAACCACGGTGGAGGCCTGGCATTCCTCACATTCACAAGATGTCTTGTCAGATGTGAAGGAAGGGTTTGGTAATCAGATAAATCTTTGCCGCGACCGAGGATTGAACCCCAGCCGCCAGCATAGAAGTCTGACACTTTACCCCTAGACCGCCAGGTCACCCAGAGATATTATCAAACATAATTTTAGGGTTGGATATCTAACTTAAAAAAACTCATCTGGAAGACCTTATGAAAAACACAGATAGCAAGTTTCACCCTGATTGGTAAAATTGATTCGCTCCCAGCCCAGACAGATACCATCACCAAAACCTCTTTTTCAGGTACAAAGAGGTTATGAAAGTCGACATTGATCAAGATCTTGAATTATAATTATTATTATTTTACGATCACAAGACTTACTCTCTCTAGGGAGTCTAAATAAAGTAAAAATAAGAGTGCAGAGAGATAATGTTTAATTTAAGCACAACATAAACATATTATTGTTTAAAACATTATCACATCAGGGCCATGAAGTTGCCACCATCACTAACGGAGCATAAACAAAATCATAAGTCAATATTTAGCGCTGAATTCGTTCCACAAGAATATCATATCCCTTTAATTTGTGCCTCAAGAAGTTTTCGTGAAAATCCCAGAAAACGTTGGCTTCTATCAACTTCACGTGTCAACACTTAGCTAAGGACACACATTCTGAAATAAGTGACAGTATCTAATGGCGAATTGGTATTACAAGAATATCCTACTCCCCTAATTTGTTCCTCCCATAATTTTTGAGAAAACATCAAAATACTGTGGCTACTAGATGATCCGGAACAGGAGGGTCCTGAGAAAGGGGGGGGGG